>JAVSBS010026781.1:0-10526 GCA_033124195.1 Coracias cyanogaster | reverse complement strand
GAGGGAGGGAGTGTGTGACCACGGTGGACACCAGTTTCCTTCCAGCAGCCGGCCACACAGTGATGATCTAACTGCTCTAGAATGCCTTTAAGCTGCAAGCGCAGCCTGGTACCCACCCACAACAGACATCTGCTGCAGGGAAAGTTGCCTTTCTGGGGGACACGCAGCCCTTTGCGTGAACCCGTAGTTCTGAAATGCTTCAACTCAGTATCCAGCAGCTAAACCCAAAACTGACGGAGGCCACCTCTCAGCTCTTCTTGGAGGGGAAGGTGCTTCACTCCGTTGTTAAAGACACAGCAGAAACTCTCCGTGTGCTTTCTTGCTGTGGTCTTGATTGCGGCTCTACTGAAACCAGACTCACGGGTCAGAGTGTCTCCTTGGCTGAGCAACTCATCTGCTCATTAGCAGCTGCTGACTCCCAGATGCTTTAAAAGCTCGGGTCTTCAGCAGAGTGTTTCCTTTATGAACAAACTGTGGTTTAGATGCAGTAAGAATCATATAATAGTAGCTCATTAATTTTTATTTCTCTATAATAGCCCTAGTTAGGTTAGGTACATTCAGAGATTTGAATGCAAAAGCTTCTGGAAGTCTTTTGTTTGTACATTCTTTGAACGTTTTCAACCATCCCAGAAGTTCGGTAATGTTAACCTGACACAAAACATGCTTTACCAAACAAGATTATTATTCTGCTTTGCATGGTCCAGGGGAAACATAATGAGCTTCGCTTCCTGGAGACAGATAAAGAAGGTCTGCAAGCCCTGCCTTTCCCCCTCCGTGGGGAGCTCACCGCCCTTCCAGAAACTTCACTGGCTAAAGCCAACATTTTTCAACAGCAGTTTCCAAGTCAGGGGTCTGAACTCTTGTCCAGGCATGAGAAGAATACAACTGGATGGTTTTTAGGATTAGTGGAGGGTGTACACTGAAAAATGAGGAGGGCAAATGGTAGATCTGGAAGTACTCAGCACACAGGAAAATCGGTCAGTTTTCATTAGGTGTGAAAAGAAGTTTTTCATGAATGAAACTCGAACAAGTTCTACATGATCATTCTGACAAGTAGCACTGGCTGCAGTTATCTCTTAGGTCCTGAGCTTGCAAGCTGTGATACTACCTTTAACTTAAAAACATGGAAACATTCTAAACAACATAAATAACGTTAATCATCAGTGTAGAACATGTGAAACATTTCTTCAGGATGAGAACCATGGTATCTTGTAACTCTGTCAGTCAGCATGGTTTAGGGCACGCTCCATAACAGGGTTAAGGCACTTCATGCCGTGTTTATAAGGCAAGCCAGAGAAAAGCAGTGGGCAGCTCTGTGAGCTGCAGTTCAAGCACCCCTGAGCTATTATGAGTTCCAGAACTGATTCTCGGGAAGCACGCTGTGTAAATCCCTTAATCCAGAACCAACACGCACTCTCAAACAAGACCGTTGGGTTTAGACATAGCTAGAAAGCGTTTGACTTATGCTTTCCCCATGGCTTCGGAGAATGAAGGAGACAAAAATGTCAATATCCACCAAGTATTATAACAGAACGAAAACAACCTACAGCAGTTTGGATTCCTTTGTATATGAAACAGGGAACTTTTAAAGTGAGCGGTTCTCCAGAGTGCCTTCCTTAAGCCCAAGGTAAACCAGCCAGCACAGTTGCGGTTGCTTAACTGATAGGGGCTGTGAAAAGAATTCAAGCACTCTGGCTTGGCAGGAAAGAAAAGACAAGGCTCTATTTTTACATTCTAAGCACAGAAACTTCCAGAGGTCACCATGATATCCGTTACTTCCATTTTTATCAGCTGGTCGAGGTACTGAATGAAGAACAGTCAGTCTGAACCTGTAAGAATATACTATGGATATTGTTCATAAAACTGCCTGCCTGCCTGCCTGCCTATATTTGGGTGGGGCACACACAGGTCCTCACTTCCGTAACACAACGTATATGTCAGAAATAGTGGAAAGGTAAAAGGCAAACACAGAGAAACAGAAGAGCCATGCTGCAGAAGGAACCTGCCATGTTCTTACCCATCTTCTACCAGAGAAATCTGTAGTAAAGGGGCAATTATAGGGAAAAGGAAAAGGCTTTTAGCTTCACAGACTGCGACTTGGCAGTTCTGGGTCTGAAATTGTTAAAATATGTTTTATGGGATGAGTGAAAGCTATATTAGAGTTAAGGCATTAGCACATCTGGGGTGCAGATTGATTTCAAACTCAGAGGTTTGAAGTACATCATGATCAGATACAAGATTCATACGCTTTCCTAGGGAAATGGCTAATGTGCCACCCTTCACAATTTTCCAGTCCACCTCACTGTGTTTGAAAGTTTACAGCCATTGATGTTCATAACTCGCCCGTGCTCTATAAAGGGCCCACATCAAAGTGCTGCCATTTGGACCCTGGGTTCCAGCCTCTTCAGCAAGAAAGCGCCTGGCGCTTTATCTGTTCACCGGTGTCTCTTTGGTCTTTAATTTTTCATACTTAGTGAAACGCAGGGAGTGGTGACACTCAGCACAATGGTATTTTGCGGTGCACCTTTCCCTGTGGAACAGGAACCAGCCTGCGGCGTGGTGAGTCAGCTCAGTCCCTCTCACTGCAGCCTGCCCGTGGCATGGCACTCACCAGTCATCGATTTAGAAGCAAAAGCGGCTGAGATGACAGAACCAAGCCAGAAGTTAGGAAAAGCCCCTTCTGCCTGAGCAAAGAGGGTATGAACATGTATTGTCAAGACAAAACAGTGATGTTAATTTTGAGGAATAGTATATTGCCTCCTTTTTTGGCCCCTAAAGCAAGAGTTACTAAGAACTTTAAGGTCTGATCCCAGGAGCATCACCGCGTATACACATGTCTCTTGTTCTGAGGTTCTCTGCAGAGCCCTGTGCCGAGGCTGGGGAGCGGCAGGTGAGCAGGAGCTGAGCACACAGCGGAAGAAGACGCCAGGGAGGCTTTTTTGTGTTGCCACCATTGACTCCTGTCTGTTACCAGTGGCACTCACTGGTCTCCCCAAACTTTGCAACTGTCAGATGAACCATGCTAATTAAATGAATGAAAATTTTGTTCATAGTGTGTTTTGGCCATTACTGACCTGGTTAGAATTACATAAATATATTAAAACCAAAAGCAAATATAGATTATTATTAATCCTCAGAGCTGTCTGCTTGCCTGAAAAAACCATGCTTTGGAAAACTTCTAAAGGACCTTGATCTGATCAGAAAGTGGCACATCTGATGTTTGAGGATGTAACAAGGATCTTTGCATTTGGGCCTTCTTGCTGTTCTCTTCAATGGATAAAACTGTTTCAGTTTAAATCTACAAAACTTGTCCTTTCATTGCAGTGTCTTCCTTCAAAAAATAGAGATGTCAGCCAGGACTTGGGTTCATCCTCTGGCCGACAAAGATAAATCTCTCTTTCATGATTCCTCCCCCCACTTCTGCTTTCAAACAGATGGAAGATAAAACCTGAGTGGTTTGCACATTGCTCCCTGGCATGGCTTGGAAAGAAACAGAAATACTTGCAGACTTTCTTCAGGATTAGCAGCATTTTGACCTTTGTGGCTCTGTCCTTGCTCAGCATCCATCACCTCAGTACATTAAATTCTCTTCAGCTGATCTACTGTGACAGGACAGAGCTTTCAGCTCTCAGTCTGCCCTCTCATGTCCCATGCACGGAAGTGACGCTCCCCTGCCTGGGGACTCCCCTGCTCATGGCCACGCTGCCTGAGATCCCCATCTGCACCGTTACATCAGGGACTTCCCTGGTGACATGAGTTCTTTTGCAGCACAGGAGGCAGAAGTTGTGTCAGCATCCAGGAGCCCATCACTCAGTCGTCAGTGGCTGGTACTCGCTGCTCACACCAGAATGAGCTGCCTGGTAAGACTGCTCCTGCACGTGCTCTGTATGTGGCTGGCCGATCATTTACATCTCCTAATACAGTTTATCCTGGTAAATTCATGACTCACCAGGGAAAAGCTGAGTCCCAAAGCAGCGCTAGAGCCAACTCTTTTTCCTTTGCTCAGCTGCTGCTGGTGACTCACGTGTGGCTAACACTGAGCCAGGATTGCTGCTAGACAGCAAGCAGTGGGCTCACCTCCCAGCCCAGGAAGGACCATGCTATCACATCAGCACAGTCTAGCTTTACACTTTATTAGATAACAACCATTTCCCAGCCCAGTTATTTTTCATATGAACTAGTGAAATGGCAAGTGCAGGTTCTAGTTCCTACAAGACTTATTCATGCCCATTTAGAGTGCATGCTTTTCCTCCAAAGTGATAGCAAATGGACTGAGAGGCAAGCAGACTGGAATCTTTCAGTCACCACCTGGTTCCTGTAGTTTTTACATGGCTAAGATGCTCATGTCATGGGTTCTACCAGAGGTTAGAGGGCCATGACAGAAAGTGTGCATGAATGGCAGCCCTGCCTACTTCACTAATCTGGACAAAATACATTTCACCACTTGCTTCCTCACAGTCACAAGAAACCATATAAACAAGTATAGTACCTTTAAATCTATTATAATTCTACTCTGTTTCCATATAATTACTGATTATAGACATGTGATCACTGGCATTTAATCACTAATTATCTCTAGATACACCACCTGGTTTTGCTATAGAGCATCAATGTACTTTCCTGAAGCCATGGGCAGGGAGATGGAAGGCAAGACCGCTTTAGGTCTGCAAAGGTTGATTAGGTCAAGTGCAACACCATGGAAACAAGGAAATCTCAGCTTAGTCCTCAAAGTCCTGTCCAGAAACAAAAGCAGGCTCAGAGAGGAGTAGCTGGCGATCCCTGGAACAGGCTGGAATGAGAGGGACTCACAACAGCAGACTGACATTTGAAAGCAAGTCAGCATTTGCCGTCACAGCAAAGGCCAAAGGCGGAGTTCTAGGGTGAGAATGGCCAAACCAGGCTTCACGGCTTGGGAGAAGATGCTGAATGATGTCATCCAGGAAGCAGAGAACAAACAGAATAGATGGAAAGACTGATTTTGAGAGGCAGAACATGAACACAGAGGAGCTGGACTGACTGCTCTTGAAGTGAATGTGGCACAAGTCTGGCAGAATATTTTGGGCTTTAAACTGATACAGACTGGGTGTTTTTTTACATAAATCCATCTCACCTGGGCCCTAACAGTCCACACCAAGCCAGACACTCTTCCAGTGGCTACAGTCTCACCCTTCCCCAAACTGTGATCCGAAAATGCCCACTGATGTGCAACCTACAAAAGGTAGACAAAGCTCTATTCTGACCTTCTAACCCACTATGTCTGAAAGTTTAGAAACTGCAGCATGGGGATGGAAGCATCAGCCACTGGCCTTCCATGGTCAATGGGGATAAGAGGCTCATCAGTCACCTGCCCTTCATGAATGTGTGGTTTCTTGGGGAATGAAAGAACCCCCCCACCTCTGACCTCTGCCTCTAAATAGGACAAGCAGATTTTCTTGTCAAGTTTGGCTCTTTCACTATTTCTCCTGTGTTTGTCCCCAGCCTGACTTTCCCTGAGGCACATGAAATGCAGTGCTGGAGGCTGTCCTGACATTGCTGCAAGAATTAATCAGCAAAACAATCCTGTTTACCCAGCAGTCTCGTAAAACAGGACACCCTAGTGAATCAGGACTGCAGAGGAAGAGAAGGCAGCTCTAACTTTGCATGAAGCAAGATGACTCCGACTAATTTCATCATTGCTGCGTATCATGCATGTAATAAAGGGATGCAGTTTTATCAAACCCTGTAGGAAGCAGATGGAGATGAAGAAATCAGTGTTAATCTGCCACTGCCACTGTCCTGCTGCTTCTCAGTGCTTCTCCAGCTGACCCTACAGAGCTTAGAAGCAAATGAGCTATGGAACCAGACTTGCTTGTATCATGCTAACAAAGTTATGCTGTCATTATGTCTTTTTCATGCACAATTAAAGATCTGCTGCCTCCAGGCCCACAGGAAAACCAGTGTAAAACCATTTTGTATTGATTTGACATCAAGGAAGGAAATGTCCTCACTCAGGACATGGCTCTCCTTTGCTTGAGCTTGTGAGCACTGGTGAAGGAGGCGGTCATATCTCACCTAATGTCAACAGCCAATTTCCTTCAAATAATGTGACATTCTCTAAGACTAAAGAGCATTGTGGTCACAGTTGGAGCCTGAGACACTTCCCTCCCCTCAACTTTCTTTAAGGATTCTGAGTAACTCCAGAAAAAGAAGCAAGAATAGAAAGCTAAACACTAAATGCTGTGAGTTTCTGGCAGGACTTTCTTTCTGCCAAAACCTTACTGTTTCGCTGGGGTGAAAGGAGAAGATGAGCTGACACACAGTGCTAGAAAGCACTAGAAGTCATGCGATTCCCCCAAAGTCAGCTTGCCTCCTGTGAGCACATCTGGACCTTGGCTGGTGCTCGGCTGCCCGAGGAACAGGTCAGCAGCTTGGGCTGGTGCAGGGCCAGCTGTGGAGATCTGCACCCAGAGCCGCAGACGTGATCCCGGTGTGGGCAAGAGCCCCTCTCAGGGGGCAGAGACGTGGGTGCCAGCGCTGCAGCACTCGCAAGGGCTTCACGCAGAAACCTCACAGGTGGAGCTTTGTTGAGAAGTGGTGCTGACCTGGCCCTGCAGGCCCCACTGGTGGGCTGTGTCCTCTGTGGGGCTGCCCAGGTGCTGGGGCCACCATGGCCAAGGGAAAACTCTTCCACTTTGCCAGTGATGGTGTGTCTCACGTCCTCACCAGTCACCTGGGAGAGAACATTGGGACCTTTTACAAGAAGATCTTAAGCTCCCGGTGTAGTGAGAACCTTCCAGTGGCACAGGTCACATTATGAGAGCAAGAAGCCACAATTTGAGACATGCTTCACATTTTAAATTCCTTTTTTGGTTTTGTTATAGGCAGAATGATGTTGCATAGCGCATCTGGGAACTGGGAACCAGCATGGGAGTTTGCCAACAGAGGACACAGAGTTTTTCCAATTAAGAAACTGCCTGCTGGCCTGACAAACAGAAAAGCAATCAGCAAAATCATCAGAAAATACCCAGCAGAGATCAACAGTGTCTTGGCAGCAGCAGGCAAGGGGACCTGATATGGCTTCTCTGTCAATACCTCTGCTGTTTGAACGATTCAGTTGGCAACTTAAATTCCCCTTCCAACACCTAGAAGGTCACACCTAGTAAGCAGGCAGCCTCACGGAGAAAACGCTTGTGAAAGTTATACCGCGTGTTCTGGTTACTCAGCAGATGGGGCAGTCGTGTTCTGGAGCCCACGATTCCCCTGCACAAGCACTACCGGGAAACCCGGCTGGGATTCCGGCAGCAGCAGAAGAGAACAACAAAGGAAACCAACGCGGGGCTGAGGGCACGGAATAAGAAAACACCCACCCCAGACAGGGTGATTATGTCCCATCTTGTTAACTAATCCTTTTGCAGAAAGGGATTTGCCTAAAGACCAGTTCCAAGAAGGCTGCACCACTCCCCCATTCATAACCAGTGCGGTTCACCCAGCACTGTGACTGATTTCCATTCCTGAGAGCTGCTTAATGAAAACAGTTCTTACTCAACTAGGAAGACATGGTCTAGTCAGAAGTAAATTAGAAGCTTGCTACTACAAAGTGTAATTTCCCATAAAATAAATGCTGTTCCCTAAATCAGAATACTAGCCCATTTCTTTTCTCTCAGGATACAACCAGCAGTGTCCATCTGGCAGGCTCAGCTCAGACCTCTGACCCACCAGGGACAGTCACTCTTGTTCTGGGGTCAAGACATGCTCCTCAAGCTGAGGAAACGCTCTGCAGGGCTGACATGTCGGCTCTGGTAGGTCCTGTGGCAGCACCCAGGTCAACTGCCTGCCACGTGCACCCTTCTGGGGCTCTGGCTGGGAAGACCAGCTCCCTGCGGGATCGCCTCCCCGATCTGTATTGCTCTTCTACTTTGCACAGACAAGAGGGAGGAGATCTGGTTTGCCAGCAGGATTTGGAGACACACCGCTCATGACTGTTTGCCTCAGAAGTATTTTTGTCAACTAGCATGTAAACATGTGATTTAAAGAAAAGAACACGCACTGAATTACAGGGGACACACGTTTTATCATTGTGTAATTAAAAGCTTCAAACCTGATCTGAGATATGCTTAGCCAGAAATACAAATAACGCGTTCTGCTGGGCTCAAAAGCAAGGCTCTGGCACCAAACACACACTGAACACGAGCTTCAGTTTCATGGTGTTCTTGAACTAGAGGCCTTGCAAAAAACAGAATCTTAAAAGCAAGGGGCAATTTGAGAAATAAAATAAGAATTGTCTTTTATACAGCGAATCATTTCTATTAAAGGTCAGATTTTAAAGCCTTTGCTTCTTAGAAGAGCCCCCGCGCTCCTTTACTGGTGCAGACAACTTCAGTGCAACCATTTATGCAGCAAGGCACTGGGGAAGATAAACACTAGAATCAGGACTTGAATAAATATTGCTATTAAAGTACAATGCTGAAACTTTGCACATTTGCAGAACCAGACAAAGACCAGGCCCCGTTCCAAGGAATTTTAATTCCCCACAAAGCTACACAACCATATGGAGATGTCCCAAGCAAAACAAGGGGTTCGCTCTGACTTCACCGTGGTTGGCGCTCAAAGCCACGGGGCAGTCTGCGGCTCAGGAGCACGCTCTTCTTCCCAGGAAAGGCTCCATTCCTGCAGTGCTGATACTCGACAACTGGAAGGCAGGGCCTCTGCTCCCTGTCCGAAGTATTCCGGCCCACAGCTCTGACATCAGCAGATGAGCAAATTTTTCCCCTTACTAGGGGCAGAATCTGGCTGAGATGGTTTTCAGGTCCTGCTCGGTGGATCCAGCTTGCAGCTGGAGGAGAATAAATTCATCCAGGCTAAGGCAGCCCCTGAGGAAGGGAAAGGCCCAGTGAGCAGGCACTTTGTGTGCATCTGTTTGGACGGTACTGGTGGTCTCGCTGCTACGCATCTGGTTACAGGGGGAGAGCGTTTACCAGGAGAGCAGTAGTAGAAGAAACTACAAACTCATGCTGGCTTTTTGAAGGGACAATTCTTCCTTAGCTGCCAGGTGCTGCTGCTGCCCCTGTACCTGGGACACGACTGAGCATCACACCGGGCACAGGCACGAAGCCCGTGGTGGTGAATTCCATGAAGCCACGAAGCGAGGTTGGCTGTGTATTAAAATTCACGTAAGATTGCGAGAACAACCAAACGTAACCCTCCCTGGTGTTGCCTTAGAGAACGTAAGGGTGGACACTGAGCAGTGTTTCACCCCGCTGTGTAGCACAGCGCTGTTAAAGTACCTCATCCAAGTTTGCTGACGCTCTGTTTATATTTAGTGCATCCTCTCCTAACCCTTCACACCTGGATAAGTAGCCAAAAATTCAAGGTCCTGTAGATTGTTCCACTTGGGTGGAGAAAAAAGAGATGGAGTTAATGACACTGGTACAAGTCCAGCTACAAAAGCAGCCTGCTTCCCAGAGTGCAAAAGGAAGGAAATGATCCCAGACCATTTCCTCCCTCCTAACTTCAAGTCTCCATCACAGCCAGTGCCCGCAGACTCTCTCCAGGCCTAACCACAGGTCATTGTTCTCCCCCACGGCCCAGGATCCATCTGAGTTTTTCCCGCCAGTCCTGGGCACACGGGCAGAGACAATGGCCCTGCTTCGTTTTCACAATGAAAAGGCTGGGAAAAGCGTAAGGGACAAATACATGGTGTGAGAAATTAGTTGACGGGACGCTGAGCCCAGGTACTACGTACACTTGTTCTGCATAAAGAAAGGAGCACTCGGAAGCAGAATTTTAAGTGAAAACTCCAGTTTTGGTACATGACTGCTGGTGCGTTTAAGACTCAGCCTGGGCTGAGTCTCAGCTCTGTCCTTCAGGCCTCCTGCACTTTTGGGAGGACCTTGCAAGGAAGTTCTCAAAGCAACCGCTTAAACGTGCCGGGTGGCGCAGCCGTGTCCGGAGGTGTTTGCGTGACAGGAACACGCTTGCACACGCGTGTGCACGGTTCGCCCTTTGTGCGGCCGTGCCCGTGTGTGGCTGCGGGACACGCAGCCTTGTGCCGCTGAACGAGCGGCTGTTTGCCGGCAGCTCCCGGTACCGGCGAGGGCAGGAGCTCCTCGGGGTGCCAGGCTCGCTGCCGGGGCAGCTGAGCTCCGGTGAACGCCACCGGCTAAGCTCCTTTCCCCGGCGAGTCCCCGAAAGGCTGGAGGAGCGTCCCGGGAACGCGGCTGATGCCATCTCACCGCCGCAGCCGGGGCAGCGCATCGGCACCGGCACCGGCACCGGCAGCGGGACAACGGCAGCGGCAGCGGCACTGGCACCGGCAGCGGGGCAGCGGCATCCCGCTGCGCCCCGGGGGACGCGGAAACAGCCGCCCCCGGGTGCCGGGCCGGGAGGCGGCTGCTCGTGTCCCGCCCGTCCCCGGGGGCCCGCCGGGACCGAGCCCCGCCAGACGGGCGGCGGGAGCGGGGCAGCTGATCGCGACCGGCCGCGCTGCTGCGGAACCTCCGCCGCCGTCCCGGAGCGCAGCGACGCCGGTGAGAGGCCCGGCTCCGCCC
>JAVSBS010026780.1:174981-202643 GCA_033124195.1 Coracias cyanogaster | reverse complement strand
AATTCAGGGCCTACTGCTCAGGCCCTAGCACTTCACTAGGTCCCCTGACACATGGATAGACCACAAACTTCACACTACTCATAGGGGTATGCATGGCCTGGCCTCCCCTCCTAGATGGCTCTCAGAGAGGGCCATCCCTCATATCAAGCTCTGGTATGGCATGTGTCCCCACCGCTCAATGCCTACTAGGCTGCAGCCAGCAGCAGAGCTAAAAGTTCTTCTTGATGGCAAACAGAGGCCAACCCATTCTTGCCCTTGACCATAGTAGGAGGCATCTGGTCAGCCTTAATCCTTTCACCTGCTTGTGAGATTCATCCATATGTCAGCTTCAATTCAGGGCCTATTGCTCCAGCCCTAGCACTTCACCCCATCTTCCTGACATCCACACTTTAAGTATTTGTAAGTGTGGATGAGATCCTCCCTCAGTCTTCTCTTCTCCAGACTAACTAGATCCAAGTCCCTCAGCCTTTCCTCATAAGGGAGATGTTCCAGTCCACTAATCATCTTAGTAGCCCTTGTCTGCACCCTCTCTAGCAGCTCCCTCTCTCTCTTGAACCAGGGAGCCCAGAACTGCACACAGTATTCCACATGCAGCTGCAGCAGGGCAGAGAAGAAGAGAAGGAGAACCTCCCCTGACCTGCTGGCCACACCCTTCTGGATGCAGCCCAGGATGCCATCGGCCTTCTTGGCCACAAGGGCACACTGCTGGCTCATGGTCATCCTGTTGTCCACCAGGACTCCCAGGTCTCTTTCCACAGAGCTACTTGCCAGCAGGTCAGCTCCTAACCTGTACTGGTACATGGAGTTATTCCTCCCCAGGTGCAGCATCCTACACTTGCCCTTGTTGAATTTTATCATGTTTCTCTCCAGCAGCCTGTCCAGGTTGCGTTGGATGGCAGCACAGCCTTCTGGTGTGTCAGCCAGCCCTCCCAGCTGGCTGACCTCCCAGTATCATCAGCAAATGAGGTCTTTTTAAAACGAAAAGTCTTCTGAAAGGTCACTGATATTTATGTTTTATGTTGAAACTCAGAGCAATATTAAAGTGTTTGGAATTCTCAGAATTGTATGAATGATTTTACTGTTCCTGCAGTGCATGACAAAAATCCTGACAGGGAACCCTCAGGCCACCTGCTAGGCATAGCAGCATTCACTGTGTGTGATATTAAGGGCTGAATGGCAAGGCTGACACAGAGTTGCTCAATAAAATAGATCTTTCACATCCTGCAAGAAATGAATCCCCAGTGTTTCAGGACAAGCACCTATAACCGTGCAGGAGAGGACTGCAATATTTATATTTTTTAAATGGGATTTCAGTCTCCTGTCTTGTTCAGCCCTCCAGCTGGGAATAAGAAGAGTAAGGAGAACTGAGGAGTGAAATGCGGTAATTCCAGCAGCATTGAGATATTTGGGCTTTTTACTCAACATTTGTAGTCATGCTACATGCCACAGATACAACATTTTGTCATTATCTAAGCTCTGCATTTGAATGAAGCAGCAGCTGCTTGTTGGATTACAAGATTTCTACAAAGAGATGTTGCTTCCTATTATTAAAAAAAACTGCGAGCACTCTTTGATTTTGTTTGAAACTGTAAACAACAAAAAAACCTCACAAGTCTGACCCTGCACTCTGATTTTTCGGGCTGACCACCAGGTCATTATTCTTTTGGCCTTGCAGAGAGAGTCGGTTTTCATGAAGCTTAGGTGACAGACTGCATTAAGAATTGACCTTGTTATTGAAGTTAATAGTGAGTAATTCAGAATCTAGCCAGAATAACATTAAGTAATATATGTAAAACCATGAAGTATTGCTGATGTAATCACTGATGTAATGTCAGACACTGAATGAAATTTTTAATATTTCCCTTGAAAACTGTGGCTGCTACCCCAAGCCATTCAAAGGAAAAGCAATTTGTACATGAAAAACCAACTGCTTATTAATCATAATACAAGTGGAAGATCATATAGCATGATGGGATTATTGGGAGAGAAGGCAGCTGCGGGAAAGAAGCTCTGAATCTTTAAGGCTTCTTTCTGCAGGAAAGGTATTTAGCTAAACGCTTCTTCTGTCATATTGTAATTTAACAAATTGGCAGAAGAGTATGGACAATTTTACTTCTTTGTATCTTCATTTTCTGTTTAATGCAGTCAACTTCTGGTGTGTCAGCACATCAAATCTGAAATAAAATTTGCAGCTGGGAAAGAAAATTATTACACCTGCCACATTGTGGTGTTCAGATTACAGAATTTATCTTAACTAATTCCTGCTTGAACTGGATTATAACTAGAAAAAACCTTTTGTCTTGTTAAAGACCTGCAGTAGTGTAAAAAGGATTTGGAAAATGGTATCCTACTCTTGTGATCTGGTGGTTTTGGATCCATTTGTTGTTCTAGAGTTGATTACCCTCTCATTAAACAGATGTATCTTCTAATATTGGCTTGTCTGGCTGTAGCAATTGGACGTGCATAGAGCTGAGTCTTTGTGACTCTACGGCATCTGTGCCCACTCCTTCCTTAGCGACAAGGAGCTGATCTCAACTATTAGACAGGAAAAGCTCTGAGGAGGAGATGTAAAACCTGAATGGAGGTATAAATTGAATATGTGAATCTACCATGGACTTTCTGGGTTTTATTTCTATTATCATTGGCTCAGCATTATCTTAATCGCCTTTCTGCTAACTTTGCTCTGGATCCACTCAAATCTGTATCCCCAGACTTTCTATAATTCTGCTTTTTTTAAGAGGGTATGTGCTCTGGAAGCATGTGATCAATGCATTTCAATTGTGATATATGTAGGTCTCTATGTAGAAAACAGGACACTTTTGATGGCAATAGCAATGTTAGAACATTAGAGGTCCTGCCTGGTAAGATAAGGGAGGACGCCTTCAATGCAGCCTTCAGAGGTATGAGGCAGCCCAACAAGGAATACTACAGAAGAAAAATTGTTTAAAGTGTCACACAGAGCATTCTAGCATTCCTGAAAAGTTAAAGTGTTTTCTTTAGATCATTTTTCAACATGAGCCTCAAGAGCATTGTAAGATTGTGTCAAACGCTATGTGGGATTTCAAAGAGTGAAACAGTGAGGCCAGGTCAAAAATAGAGGTAGGACAACTGGAGGAATAGATGTGTGCAGAACCCCACGGCTTTCTGTTTCTCCCATTTACAATGGTGAGAAGGCAGGAAAGAGATGAAAGAGCGTGAAATGAATACTAGAGTTTAAAAAAAAAAAAAAAGGCAAAATAGAGATTTATAAGAACAGTCAGGAATGCTTCCTGAAGAAAATTCCCATGTTTCCCAAAGTAATGTAGGTCCTTTTGCTGAGTGCTTCATCACCAGCCTTTTTAGGCACCCAATAATTTCCTTTGTATAATAAGGCTATCAGCAGACCACGAAGTTAAGACAAATGGCACAAGGGTGGATTTGTAACTTCTGGATATGTGGACTTTTATTTCTTAATTGTTAGATTATTGAAAAGAATCAGGTTCAATATGACTCCCATTTGGGGGAAGGACCATCTTCCATGAACTACCTGGATTTGGATGAGGATAGCCTTCCAGATACAGAAGGAACTTGGTTATGTTGCCAATCATATAAAACAAGTATTTGTATGAATAAACAGCTTCTGTATGAATATAAAATTAAGTATTTGTATGAGCTTAGTGGTTGCAAGGATAGTATTTTTCTCTTAGGTTGGTTCAAATAACCATTTTAAGTTGGGTTTTCTAGTAATCATGAATATCCTTCTTCTTGAAGAGACTTATTACACTTCAGTGACTCCCTTACTTGGAACTCCTCTTTCTATTATGTTAAATTTATATAATTTTTAACAGCGAAACATTCTGGTTTTCTTCCAGACTAGATTATCAATCCAAATGAAGTTGATATTATGTTTTCCATTCAGTAAACAATGGTTTGGCAACTTAAGAACGGAGGCTTCACTGAAGAAATTTGTTTTGAATATCTTATGAATAATCTGATTTTCATAACAAGGAATTCGTGTCAGAATTTTAGTGAAAACTGATCTTGTAATACACAGTCTCTTTGAAAGGAAATAGTATCCTCAGAGAAGACCATTTGTTGTCAAATTATAGATGAGGCTTGATAAAGGGGTAGGCTCTGAAGCGTGTTGCTTTATAATGAGTGTAATATTTCACACTGTATTTCACACTGTTGACAATATTTCACGCTGTTGCTGTTACTCCATTTATATCTCAATCTCCTGGGCTATGTCTGAGTTGACAGTCTTTCCCTCGGAGCTCAGGATATCTTTTTGCAGTCAAGGTCTTGTTCCACACTGTGGAAGATATCTTCAGCGTAAACACTTTCCGAGGATTTAAATCAGAGCTCCTTAGGATCTTGGACAGAGTTCCCAGGGAGTCCAAGGCCTTTGAAATGACCTGAACCTTTCCTGTTATTCCTCCTCTCTTTTAATGAGCTGCTGTTTGGAGATTTCTTTGTTGGTTTTTTTTTTTTTTCTCTTTTCTTTCATTGCCAGATGTCCACCTCATTGACAAAAAAAAATATTTTAGATGATTTTCTTAAATTTTCCACTTCTAAGGGCAGCTGAATCAGAAGGATGTCTGGTTTACTGGTTTCCATGGTTCCCTCCAGTCGCAAGTGGTGGTCCTAAAGAATGTACATGCTGTTTGCTACAGTAATTGTTTTTTAAGGATATTAGAGAAATAGTTACTTTGGAGTTAGCTGGCTTTGTGTGTTTTCAGGAACAGTTGAAATGGTAATTTCTGAATGTAATCACGTAAGAATTTTTCATAAAAGACACAATTATGATACCATCTTGATTCAGAAAAGGTTATAGAGTAAATATTATCCAGCAGAGTGGCTATAATTGGGTGAAATCCATGCAGAATGAAAACAACAAAAGATATATTGAATTTAAGAGGCAGGAAGATTTACAGCATTAAGATTGTCTTTGGATATGTGTAGGTGTATCTCTGGTTTTCTGTTAATTGCTTCTTTCTACTAACTCCAGTAGACCAGGACTTTAGTACCCTACTAAAGATACCATCTTAAAACTATCATCCAAGCTGTTTGGCTTTCAGAAATAAGGAAACTGTGAAAATAAAATGCCCATTATTCCTCTCTCTAAAATAGTCTCCTACGAAAAAAGAATTACTTGATAAGTTTATGTTCTCTCTGTATAATCTTTTGTATGATTGTGTCTCCTACCTGGGAAACTGCCTCTTACATCTCTCTGGCACATTTGAGATAGCAAAATTTAACATAAATTCTGTGATGTGTTTCCAACGTACCTCATCAAATCTAGAATTTAATAAAAATCTTTCCTTTATCCTGAAGAAATTATTTGTTGCTCCTGAAAAAAGCCTTCCAAGTGCAGACTGTCAGCTTGCTGGTTTGTCCTTTGAGAGTCTTTTTCTTTTCTTTTTTTTCAGATCTAACACGCAGCCACTAGTCCTTGTAGTATTTTTGGGCACCGAGTGTATCTTGACCTCAGGGATTTCAGCAGACTGAAATGAATGTTTTCATGTACTCTTCCTGCATGTCCTGCCTATGTGAGTGGTGGTGCAGGAATGAGAGCCCCCATCCTGCAGAGACACGCTGTATTTTGTGTTGTACAGCCTGATCCTGCCTCGCTGTCTTTGCCTTCAAAAGAAAACCCAAACCCTCCTGCTTGTCCACGTAGCACTTGTCCGGATCCTGGGGTCACACCTTGCAAGAAGTCAAAAGAGGCCGTGAGTCTACGGGAAATGTTTGTGTTAGTTCAAATTTATCTTTACCCTTCTTTTGAGGGCTAAGCTTTTTATTTTGGGTCAAAGCGTGGCTTATCTTGCCAGCTTCATTAACACTCTTGAGAATGCCAGGTGCTAAAGAGCTCTATTTTTGCTGCGCAGATCAAGTGTGTCTGGTTTCTTGTGGCCTATTTTTACATATTTCTTCATTCTATGACTAGGAAAAGCCGTGAAGGGAACAAAGAGATTGTGAGTGGCCAGAGCAAACTGCTATGATATTATTACAGGAATGTAAAGGAGAGATACATCCATGAGATTCCATTTCTGAGAGGGTATGGGATTGAAATTAAGGGTGGCAAATGGTGCTTATAAAACCAAATAAAATAAGAAGTGGAATTGTGTTAGCTACATTTCATCAGTCAATTGGCTATTTCCAGATAATTCTATGAAAAATGCTTTTTAGGTCTTTGAATAAAGGATTCTCATGTACCAGTGGCTCAGTTTTCTCCCTTTTGCACAGGTATTCCAGAGCATTCTTATTTAGCATTCAGTATTAAGCACTTTTTTGCAGAAAATGGGGAGATGTTGAGGAACCTGACGGCTCTTTCTCCCCAGAAGAGGAAGAATATGATCTACTGGGGGGATGTGCTTAAAGCCAGTGGTCCCTGTCATAAAAATGGACAACTGGCTGGGTTGTAGAGGACTCGGAGGGAGGGAAGGAGATGCTCTGTTCCTCTGGGGAGAAGCCACCAACCAACAGAGGGGCTCTGATGCCAACCTGGCCTCAAAAGGCAAGGACTGGGATCTTACTCTGGGGTAGTTGATGTACAGTCGATATTCATGAGATGGAAAATAGCAGAGAAAAATAGCAGAGGACCACTTACAATGATGTGCAGTGTAGCAGTAAGGCAAGAAAAAGTTCCTAAGGCTCTGCTAAGCAAACTGTTTCAGTCCTTCAGTTACGCAGTTAAGCATCATTTTTGGGCATGTCCAGAGATTTGGAGGGAATAGTACTTACTAAGTACTTTTGGATTATATGGTGGACTTAATTATATAACATTCCCAAACAGAATTTGGGATTTTTTCACCGATTTACCTTCATTTTCTTATTTCTAAAAAAATCCCAAACAACAACCCAATTATGGACTTACCCAAAACACAATTTGGGATAATTTGGGGTTCCCCCTTTTTGAAGGATCTGCCTCTTTGCTGCAAATAATTGACATTAAAAGACTGGAGTGCCTGTTATTAAGTCTGGAGAATTGCCAGCGGTTCAGAGAGCAGGGTCCCTGCGCGGGGTGATGCTCTGGTCGCTATGGCAACGGCGCTGTGTTTTGCACGCTGTGGCACATCAGCCGAGGGGCTGGCAGTGACCACCCCGCTTGCTGTGGGTACCCGGGCATTACTGCACCCTGCATCCTTGCCTCTTTGCCAAACAGTTTTTCTGTTTTCCACCCGTGGCTACGTCTAAATAATCGGTTGCGGTTTATTCCCTGCCAGCTGATGAAGGAAAGAGTTCAGCTGATGGGGGAAGTTTTTCTGGTGTCTAAACTCTGTTATGCAAGTGACAGATCATGTTCTGCGTTGAAGAAGTGTAAATCTGGATAAAATCCACAGAAATTATTACGGATTTGGGCTAGTGCCTTAGCTTAGGGTGTGTTTGGGTTTCCTCTTGGAGAAGAAAAAAGACAAAATCTATTAAGTCTTTTTCTGGCAGCTGGTGGACTGTGTCCTGTGCAGTCTGAAAAATATATTTGCAGATTAAAAAAGCTGCTTCTCTGCTGGTTTACATCTTCTGTCTAAGTGAAAAAAAATGGAGTAAAGTGGGAGTAAAGGGTTGTTTAAAACCAAAGATTCCCCATTTAATTATATTTAGTATTTGATAACGGCATGTTCTTGACATACGAAGATAGAACTGTGATGTACTTCTGATATCCAAATGTTTGTACTAGTGCCGCATGCAAATTAAAATCAAAAATTATTAATACAGGGTTCAGGTGCAATAGCAGTTATTCCGGTTTCTGAAAAAGTAAGATATGATAGCAAAAGCTTTGTATCCAGCTTTTATAGATTACACCAGTATATGGCTTAGATGCTTTGTTACCATCCCTAACACAACAGGCTCTAATTTTAGATTGTCCTTTATCGGTTACAGCTAAATTGGTTTTGTCATATACTTCTTTTTTATTTTTGAGAAAAGTAAAGGGGTTTTTATTGTTTGCAGTGTTTTAATAATCATGCTCAAGTCCATTAAGCTTTGTGGAAACTGGAAAGAAATAGGAAAACAATGAGTCATTAAAATATATGTTGTGGAGGATTAAATTCTCTCTTCTGGTTGAATTGCTTCCAGGCAATAAGGATAAGTCAGCCAACTATCATATCCTGTTAAAGAGGTCTCAGAACTTTAGCAAGTTTTTCCTAGGTTTTTTTTTTAGGTTGGTTGGTTGGGGTTGTTTGTTTGTTTGTTTTTCCTTGGTAAATACTCCTAAAATTTGACTCTGGGAATACCAAAGTCATCTCTGCTGTATGAAAGGTGCCTGTAAGGGACTGGGTAGGCAGGGCATGATGATACTGGGTGGCACTGGTGTCCTATTGAGTTGTTTGACCATCGGTGAACATCAGTGGTAAAATGAAGTATGAGTCCCTGTCACCCAAGATCAGCATTTTAGTAAGTAGTTGCAGTGAGCAGAGCTATTTGAAGAGGTGAAATGTTCACGGCCAGGATTTCTTCCATGGGATGTCCGGCTAGGCATGGATAGACTCGTTAAAGATCGTTATTAAAGCAGCGCCTTTCCTTCCCGACATCAGTAGGTGTAGAATTCCAAGAACTGGTTTTCAGTCATGACAATGCACATGTATCCTCTGACCATTTTTGTTTCATGATAGAGCCATTCCATTTATGTTAGTCTCATAAAAGCTACAGAGTGTCCTTTTCAGACAGCTGTCGTATTTCGATGTTGAATAATGTTGTATAGGTTGCGGGGCAGGATGTGAATAGATGTGTTTCAAATGATAAAATCCAGATCAGCAGTGCAACTTCCTTTATCGTTAGAGAATATGTTCTGCAAAGCTAAACCTCTTTTAATTGCACAAAACTGGACAGACAGAGCCAAGATTTACACATCGATAAAATAAAGTCATTAGGGCCTACCCTTTTTTTTTTTTTCCCTCTGCAGATATGTAGAAAAAACAGTTATCAATCAGTGCTGATTAATTAGCACTGACCCAAAGCAAGCTTGAAATCAAAATAAGCTCTCTTATCTTTTATCTTGGATTGTATCTTTTATATGGATTTGGGGTAAGGTCCGTATAGTTTATATGTGAATGGAGATGCCAGTTCTGAAATATTTGGCAAAATAGTTGAGTACATATTTCATCTTCTTTTTCTGTAATGCCACAGCTTTGTTTCTTGGGTCAGCAACAGAAGCGTAGCAGATCTCAATTATTCAACCCAAATGAATAATCAGTTTAATTAAGGATCTTGAGTATGTGTGTACAATGTGCTAATGATATAAACTAACTTACGGTCAAGGATTTTTTAAAATTTCACTTGATCCTAAATTTAGGGCTTATTTTTGGCAAAGAAATGCCTCCACACAGTCTGTGGAAAATTTAATATAACTTTATAATGAAAGCGTCGCGTTTGAAGTACCCAGGATCCTGAGAATCGGAGGTTAATTAACATTCTTTGAGAATGTGTTTGTGCTTGGTCTTCCTAGGGAAAAGTATAGTGGAAGTCTTCAAGAAGTCCCCACGGAAGTAGAGTTTTGGTCTGGGTTATGTGAACATTAGAAATGTCCTGGTAATTTCCATAAAACGAGAACCTCACCCCGTTCTCTCTGAGTTGGGGCCCTGCTTCCCGTGACTGAGTGGTGTGTTGTCACTACAGGGTCATTGTCACACCCCACATGTTACTGCATGAGATCTAGATGAGCAGATTTAACTGAAAAATCCATGAAAGGAAATACAATTGAGCTAGAGGGAAAGGAGCTGCAGGTATAGCGTTTTGTGCCAGTGGTGTTTCCAACCATTTAAAAAGTGTGTGGATGTCCTAAGACCCTAGCCAAATTATTCCTGAAGCGGTATTTCATCTTGAATTCTAGGTAGAAGTGATTAGTGGCCTGATAATTCTCTTCATCAACAGCATATTTTTCTTGTGGTACCTGGAATATCTTACATTTAGAATATTTTTTTTTTTGTCTTAAGCTTTCTGAGAATCAAAAATATATCTGAAAGGACAGCAAAAATATATGACCTTAATGGAATAATTTTGCCACCTAGAGTGAGGCATATTTGATTTTTTTCTTCATTATTTTACACTTTTTAACTCTACTGTTATGACAAGAAAGTTTTGTGCTGTTATTATTCTGTAATTTCATGAGAGCAGGTCTATGGTGGCCAACAGAATTTTTGTGGGATCAACCAACTGTGGAAATAAATTAGTGGTTGATTAAATCTAGCTTTTCTTTTCCTTGCAAATGTCTTGTTTGAAAAATAAACATCAGTTTCTATTGAATTGCAAACTCTTTTGCTGTGTAGAGTACATGGGGGAAAACTGCACTGCCTAAATATAAACAGATTGTCCTGAAAACCAGCTATTAAATTCTGATAAAGAACATAAACACATGGAGTATACAACCACCTGAGTATGCATCGATGAGAATAAACTCAGATGCATGGAAATATTTCATAATATAAGATTTATGTAGATTTCATGGAAAATTTATCCAGGATAATTTGTATAAACGTACAAAAATTATGCACATCTCTACTGTTCACATCAGCTTGTAAGTAATGGTGTGTAACTCCTTACCAGCGAACCGGGCTTTAATTTCTCACTGTGGTTTAGAAATGAATTTATTCTTTCCCATCTTTTTACTGTTGTATACTCCTAAAGATAATAATTGTTACAAATCGTGGTCTAAGGAAATCCCCATTGAATCTTACTTATCGAAAATGAGGATGGTCACAGCAGTAACTTCTCCCCTCCTTGGAAAAAGTTTTTAGGCAACTTTAAATTTGTTTTTATCCTTGACTAATGTATAGCCAGATAAAAATTTAATATAATTCTAGCCAGTGCTACAGTAAAAACAGACTTTTAATAATAAAATAAAAAAAAAAATCAGATTTTTTTCAGGTATATGCCAAAGAACCCGCCCTTATTGACAAGGAGTGGGAATCTACTTGAATACAAATAAAGCAAGTTTCTTTTCAAAGCGTGGGCACAGGCCAGTGCTTTTGCCATCGCTACGGAAATAGGGCAATTTTCAGGCGGAGCTGCAGCAGACACCTGGGATCGGGGCTGTGACGATTTGCGTGGCTCCTTCAGGAGTCTCCAGCCTTGCGGTGTGGAGGAGTGTCAGGAGTTGTGAATGATCCTCATTCTTAACTGCTTTCCCTTGATTTGCATTTGATTCTGTGCGACTTAACCACTGGTAGATTATTTCCATTTTCCTGGTGAATAATGCATGAGGGTACGTAAGTGGATGTTCCTTGGCTGAGTGGGCTGCAGATGAAAAGTGTCAGCTCCTTTGCAGCATTAATGTGCATTTTTTTTCTCAGGTTAAAGCTGTAGAGAGCCTAGATATGCTTTTTTTGGATAACTCCTACAAATGCCAAAATATTGGCAATGTTTGCTTTTTCTCTTACTTGCCATTTGAATACCCATTATTATAATGAAAAAGTCAGTTGCCAGGTTTCCATTACAAGCTTATTTTCCTTGGGACTCCCCTTCAAGATTTCAATGTTACATTGTTGGACCTACTGCTTAAGCTTCCTGAAACTATTAGGAACAGGGTTTTTGTTGTTGTTTTTTTCTGCCACGAAGGTTTATTTGTTTTACTGACTCTGAACACTGATTCCTTCTTGCACCTCCTCCTTTCTCTCTAGCATGTCCCAAAGGGATAATTGGAGTATCCTTCCCTGCATGAGCAACCTTGGGGCACAGATCCCTGCAATTCTTCTGTAGAATATGTACAATTTTTCATATAGCTAGATCTAAACACAATTGGAGCAACACTTAAACCCACCCATGACCCACTCAGTAGGAAAACGTCTTTAATTTTTTCCCTTATTAATTTGCTAAGGGATGTTTGAGCATCATAATGTTGTTAATCACTTGTTTTGGTCCCTGGGGTAGGCAGATCTTTTCTCCTTTTTCAGCTTGTTGGAAAACATCCTTTTATATTACAGAGTGCTAGAAAATAAAAGCACAAGCATTGTTGTTGTTTGCTTGTGGTTCGGCTCATAATTATCTATTCAAGATCATAATTTGATCCCTAAACCATCCAAGTGCTGAAACTTATGTCATGGGGGCCATTCTAAACAAAATATTTAATTGGAGTGGTCAAATGTGGAAAGTGAGATCTTCTAGGGATGTATCTGACGTATTAAATACTTTGGGAAATGGTGTTTGATAGAATCCTGTGGGACTGTGATTAGAAAGAACTTCTGAAAATACGGAATCATGCTACTGAACAAAACAAAAATAAGACTCTTCCAAACTCCCCAAAGGGAACAATATCCCTTGAATTTACAAACATTCAGATGTGAACTGTAGAGGAGTATATTGTAAAGTAAAGCTTTTAAACCAAACTTAGTCTGACATTTCATGAGATAAAAGATGGAAAGCGTGTGAAACTGTAGAGGTTGTAGAGTAAACAAGGCATAGAGTTGTGCATGTTTAAAAGCTGATGTACTTTAATAGCTACGATAACAGAATTCCATAAATATTCAAAACCAGTTCTATGAGTATTTTGTGGACTTTTTATAGTACTTGATGTAGAGATGCTAAAAATTGCAGAGAAAATATTTGGCAGAAGCGCACGTTCTTATAGAGGTTAGTTTTAACTAGTACCAGGTTGTACAATAGGAATTCTGAAAATATAACCAAAGAATAAGAAAGAGGAAAAAGAGAAAAGATATTTTGAGAAGATGTAATTGAAGTTTGAAATAAATTCAAAACATGCTCTTAAAGCCATGGTCCAGAAAGATAAGTGATCTTTTGGTGATGGTGATTCTGCAATCCCAGTGCTACCAAGGCAGGGAGGGGGGTGTTGCTGGTGTCTTGCCCACCGCTATAGAAAGTGGTCCCTGACTTTCACTCATGTCATTCCAAACGCTGCAGTTCAAGCAGTCGTTCTCATTGTTCCTGGTGTATCGCTAAGATATTCCAGTCTTCCAAATGTGGTGTCACCTTCCTCTGCCATCCTTTATCATGTTTAATGCTCTTCATTACCTTCCATCACCTCGTTTTCATGTCCTCATTTCATGTGCGAAGCGGCAGGGACAGCAGAGTAGGAGAAATGAAGAGAAACTAGTTGGCTTTCTCATCTCCTCTGAATGTTTATTTCGTCCACGTTTCCATTTTCACATCGTGCCATCAGAAGAGCTTCGCTTACGCAAACTTCTGCTTTCAAATTTCCCCCTTAAATTCAAATTCTGACACCTAACTTCTTTTTGATGTTGCCTTCGTTCCTTGCCCTTCTTAAAGGTTCCTGCTTCCCATATCCAAGTGGAAGTCCCTGGAATCTGTTGCTGGCAGGTAAGGGTTAATCCGTGGTAATTTTTCTGTTTGGGGGCTGTAGTAGAAGGGTCTGATCTTGGTGCTCTTATTCCCAGTGAAGGAAAATCAATGAAACACAGAGGTATTTTAGAGCATAGCTTTCCTGAAAGGAAAGGCTTCACAGATCCATATTCTGTTGTTTTGAGCTTAAGTTGATGGCAGATAAAGAGGGTCTCTATTAAAGATTTTGACCTCTGAATGACCCAGAACCCCACGTTTGGGCCTCAGAACATTGGAAAAATGGGTGGAGTAGATAAAGTGTTTTTAGTGTAAGATACTATTCATTGTGACTAACAGAATAATCTCTTCTTAATAAGTTTTCTCCTATGTCTACTATATAAAATTGTATCTCTAAAGTAGTGATTAAATGCTGTATTATCCCAGTCAGCACGTCAAACAGAGTGCTAAGGGGCTGTATTTTCTTAAGATACTTGACTTGCCACAGGAAGGGACTGCACTTAAACTGTCTTGGTGCTTCTTTACTCCATGTCCAGGAATGCATCAGTCCCTTCCTCCCCTCTGCTCCTCTCCTGGGTTGCCCAAGGCTGGGAAGCTTGGATGCATGGGTCAGGAGGGAGCTGCAGCTTGCTCAGATACATTCCAGTCTGAGCATCCCAACTGGACGGGGGGAGAGCTGTGGGATGTGCCCTAGGGGACCCCTACCATGAGGACTAGAGCTGGGCTAAATCTTTCAAGAGTCTGTTGTGCTCTAATACCAACAAAGGGATGTGATGGGCCAGCGCATCAGCACCAAGCAGCCCTGCAGAGCTTAATTTCTTCTGCCTTTGTTCGCAGGAGAGAAAGGACCATAAAGAGCAGAGACAGTGATTAACAGCAATGCAGACAAAGCAGAGCCTTTGTGCGGAGGTGCTACTGACAGTAATTTTTACATCACTTACATCTGTACCACAGAAATGTGGTGCTTCATTAACAAAGCCCAACTCATTCTGGAACTGCTGTAAAAGGCTTCATTTAATTGTGGGCAACCTTCTCTGTGAAGACCAGTGAAAACTCCTTTATCAAATTCGAACAATTGTAAATGTGGAAAAACATTTAGAGTAAGAAATTTAGTTTAAGGGTGGTGTTACTGTGAAGTCTACTGGAGATTTATATTGTCAAGGAAAAACATCGCAGTTCTGTACCTCATCTCACGGTTGTGTTGCAGATGACATTCTGTGAGGATTGTGTCTCCAGGTAGCTTGTGCTTCTACATGGTAACCAATGTGGTCCTACCTGCCTTTAGCCTGGGAAAGCCAATAAATATGCAGCAGAAAAAGGACATTGCTTAGAAAGCTTCTGAATTTAAAAAAAAAAAGCTTTACGGTATGAATCAAATTAACAATTTAAAAATGCAAGCTGTCAGAACACTAGATTGAAGGAGAGACTAATTGCATGGAGATGATTTTTGTTTTAAACTATATAACTGCAGATCGAGGTGTACATTGCACTAAACGGGGCAGTCCCTCATGAATAGTTCTCAGCATACCTGGCTTCCATCCACGGTAAAATGTCACCCGTTTAATTTTGATGCACTGTTTTAAGCCTTTCTCCTGAGCCCCTACTGAAAACATGGGAAGTTTTCAATGCAGTTGCATTGTTCTTTCTTGGTTTGAAGTTATAATGTAGTAGTTTGGGAGATACTTCTAAAATTTTTATTCAAACTGGTATAACTAAGATTACAGGTTGTCAGAAGCAAATCATGCTGTGTTTTCTACCGTGGTTACTGCCTTTGTAGTGAAATGTATAGATGTACCGTGTTCTGTTTTTATTAGAAGTTGGGAGTTATCTTGAGGACCGCTTAGTTCTGCTTAGTTTTATGACATTTACTGTTCTTGTCAGAATCTGCCATGACAATTGCTTAACAAGGAATTAAAAGCTCATGGGCTCCTAATTCTACTCCATCTTTACCTGATAAAATGTTCATAAACACGCAGTATGGAGCATCATCTCCTATGTATAAAAAAGGCACGGAGAGCCCATCTAATTCGTAAAACTATGAAAGTACAGGTGAAGAGGAATTTATGCAAAGTGTTTTAGGAATTTATACAAGGTATTGAAAAACAAAATGCCCAAATGGGTTACAAAACCAAAAAGCAAATCTACTAGTCCTGCTTCTGCTAATCTGTATGTCTTCAGCAGCTTTGAGCTGATCCAGGCTCGACCTAACTGATGGGTTAGCAATTCCCTCAGCCCAGCAAGCTCTTCGTAGAACCATTACGGTTGGAAAGGACCACCAGGATCATCAAGTCCAACCTTCATCCTAACATCTCTCTAGCCACCAGACCATCACCTCAAGTGCTACATCTACTCTTTTTTTAAATACCTCCAGGGATGGTGGCTCCACCACCTCCCTGGGCAGCCTGTTCCAGTGCCCAACCACTCTCTCAGTAAACAGTTTCCTCCTAATATCTAATCTAAACCTCCTCGGAGGTCCTCCCTGTTTCAGGAGGCACATGGAGCGCAAAAGCGTGACTGAAGTGTCCCCGTCACCCAAGCGCCCCTGGATGATGGAATGAGAAGCCCTGTTGGGGAGCTTTGGTTCAATTAGTGCAGCTTTGAGTCAGTCCTCAGATGAAGGAGCACAAAACTTGCCTTAAGTCATTTTGTGCAGTTCTTTTCAGTGCTCATGTGACAACAATCTCAATAAATTAAAGAATACGAGCCTTTCAGAAGCTAATGAAGGCAGAGTTTCATAACCAGGCATTTGAGCAACTGGCACCACTAAAGGATAGATAGTCACAAATCCTATTCAGTTACTGAAAGCAAGTGACAACTTTCCAGTAATGCCTTCAAAGCTGTTAACTGCCTCCTGTGTCTTCAGAGGCTTCTCACTATGTGTAAGGGAGGTTACACCAGGACACATCTTTTGATATCATGTGACATTATGCAGTGCACCCATCACATTGCATCATCATTGAAACGAACGCTGTTCAGGTCAGGTCTTTTCCTTACATTAAAGCTTAATGACAAAAAATTGGAACTGTACAGTGAGAACAAATGGATTCCTCCTAGTCTTCTTTGGTTTCAAAAGCCAGGGTAAATAGAGATGGGAACATTTCATCTTTGTGGAAATCAGGAATCCTAATGAACAGCTGTGAGAATTGAAAGCGTCACCCTTCGTAACCTCCTCGATGTTTTATTTTTCAAAATTTCACTGGAGAAATTGGATTTGCTGAAGATCTGATGTAGTACAACACCTACTTGAATCTTATTTTTTCAGCTTACTATCTTCCCGCAGCATTTTGTGTGGGTGTTTGCGTCCTGTTTAGCTTTTGATATCTCAAGCATAGAGAAAGTCCAACAGAGGGCTACAAGGATGATTAGGGAACTGGAACGTCTCTTGGGTGAGGAAAGACTGAGATACCTGGGGCTGTTTAGTCTGGAGAAGAGAAGGCTGAGAAGGGATCTGATCAATGTTTATAAATATCTGAAGGGTGAGTGTCAGCAAGATGGAGCAAATGGTCACTTTTCAATGGTGCCTAGTGATAGGACAAGGGGAAATGGGCACAAACTGGAACACAGGAAGTTCCACCTCAACACGAGGAGAAACTTCTTTACAGTGAGGGTGTCAGAGCACTGGAACAGGCTGCTCAGAGAGGTTGTGGAGCCTCCTTCTCTGGAGACTTTTAAGACCCATCTGGACATGTTCCTGTGTGACCTTGCCTAGATGAACCTGCTTTGGACTAGGTGATCTCTAGAGATCGCTTCCAACCCTTGCCATTCTATGATTCTGTGATTTTCAGTTTCCTCTGGGACAGTTTTGCACGTTCCATTGCCCCTTGTCACTCAGAATTGAAATCAGTAACATTCTCGTGTCGTGAAAAGACATGGTAGGGCTGCCAAATTAAAATAAATACATAAATTGGGATGCTTCTTTCATGATAGTCCCTTTATGCTCAAATGGAGACAACATTCAGGTCAGCGTCCAAGCTCTCACACGATTACAGTAAGCCAGGGTGCAGTACGAGACCTGCTCCTGTGGCTTTGTTGGCCATTATTTTGGTGGCTTACTACTACGCTGTGTCCATCTCTCTTCACTTTTGCTTCTGTGTAATGCCTGTAGGGAATTTCAGCAGCGACTTGCACAGTAAAACAGCATCAGTAAATTATTTAAAATAGGTATAGTAACTTTAGTGTGTTTTAATAATTTAAAAACCCTTTTAAGAAGAAGCCAGCTCCACAAAGACCTTTGGTAGCAAACCGAGAACCCTCATTTGAAAACTGCTGGCTCTGGCCAGTACCTGAAGTTTTTGGGTTCCCATGAAGTTGTGAGCTGTGACAGTTCTAGAAGGATCCTCTCAAGTGGTTTGTAGTCTCTGGTGTCTTTCTTACTTTCTTAGCACTTAGAAAATCCAGACTTAAATCATCAGTGCTCATTCTGATCATAAAAACGTTACCCTTTTCTTCTTTCCATTGCTCTTGTTTAGATAATTGTTTAATAGTGTAAATACATCTAGTGACTTGAATGTGTTACTTCAAATAAGCAACATTTTATCAACAAATCCAGGCTTTTCCCATCAAATGTGAAATGCTCATGCATACATATATACAGTCAGAAAAGCCTATGGCTAGCATTTTATTTTCACATACAGAGCTATAAATCTCTGCAAAGCCCTGCGTAAATTGTGATTTTCGCTTTAGATCACAAACAGCTTCATTTAGGAAACCACACAGAGAAAGGTATTGCCTAAGGGTGTAAAAATATTTTATTTCCCTGAGAAAACAAAGTGGTTGCTATGGGACAGAAAATTATCTAGTGATGGCTTTTCAGAGATACATACTACTGGACAGAATTAGAATATTCAAACCACAGTGGGTGAAAATATTGATTTTTCTAGGATATATTTTTAATCTTTTTTTCTTAGTAGATCTAGATACTTTCAAGAAAAATAAAGACGCAGGTATTTTTCCGTAGGGTGTAATTTAATTGTTTTTTCTTCCCAGTCCTCCTAGAATACTGTGCAAATGAAACACATTTGTTTAGTCAAGCTAGCTTTTAAATACCTATGAAGAAAAGAGCAGTCCTTTTGAATGTTGATTTCTTTTTTAAGGTATCAGCTAGTACAAATAATGATTTTTTTGGTGTAGCAATATAATTAAAAATCTAAGCAATCAGTGACAGTTATGGTATAAACTTAATAATAACCCCCTTGAATGGTGTTTTTAAATGAGGAAAACATTTAAGTACTGACATTTAAAATGCCAGTGCGCCAGTTCCTAAGGCACCCTCAGCATCACCCCTTAGCCAACCAAGCAGATTTATTGACTCCAATGCAGTTGGGCTGGCTGGGGGTTATTTGGCTGGGTGAAACACATGATGTCCCATCACAAACCTTCTAATTAACTATCTTTCCCCGTCCTGCATGTGCAAGAGCTATGGTTCTGTCGTTTTCTCTTTCTCTTTTCCCCTGGGATTTCCTGTGAGGCAGCAGTTTGTAACAGCCCCTGATCTTCTTCATATAGAGGGGCTACTGTGCTGCTCCAAGTGCACCTTTGTGGAGCCTGGTAACACTAATTACTCAACTGCAATTAAGCACTATGTTATTAGGAACATAAAAATGCTAGATCTCTCTGGGTGGTTAATGTCTAATGATGTAGAAAGGTCTATTTGAGGATATTTTTTGCACTGGTTGTATGTCTATGCCCCATTGAAGTATTATCTTTCAGAATTCAATTAAATGGACCTAGAAAACAAGCTTAGTGGTAAATCCCCCGTCCTTTAGCAGCAGTGCACTTGCGGTCACTTTGCTATCCAGAGCAGTGACACAGCCTGGCATACCCAGAAGCTGTGTAGAGGCTTGTCTGGTGTTCAAGGCCAGCTTGAGGATGGGACCTTGAGCAACCTGGTCTAGTGGGAGGTGTCCCTGCCCATGTCAGGGGAGTTGGAATGAGATGATCTTGAAGGTCCCTTCCAACCCAAACCATTCTGTGATATGTGTGGAGTACTTTGAGGATGGCTTCTTAGCTCTAGCATCATACTTGCCTTGCCAGCCCCTCCTGATGCTTCAAAAACTGTGCATGAACCATGTTCCCTTTTGCTCTTTGGTCTGGGAATACGCAGCAGAAGTGCCCAAGTCCAGCAGCACTTGCTGGATTTTCCTCTGCACTGGCTGCGCTCAAGTGCTAATGTGACATGAATTACTTAGCACTTGCACTCTTTTTAAAAATTATTTTAATGTCCTTCCTAGCTTTTTATGAACACTAGTTTTTAATGCCTGTGGATTAGTAATGAGCAAGCTCTTTCTTAACGCTTGAGAAAAATTGGTCTGTTCTTGAATGAAAAAAAAAAAATTGAAGTTGTTTTGTAATATTTGTTTTCTTTTCTTTCATAACTTCATTCCCCTAACAAGCTTGAGAACCTTAGAGCTCTTGGGTCTCCAAGGAGATTTCTGCTGTGATCACGCTTGAAATTCCCTGTGTGTGGCTTGCATGAATGCATGCAAAAAATTCCTGCTATTGATCATCCTGCTTCGGGCATGAATAGCTAAGAATGTGATCTTGCAATATGGTCAACGTTCTTGTATCCTCCTACATTTTCTGGGTGTTTCTATTAGGTAGTGTCAAGCTAGGTAAGTCTTACTTGTGCTATTTAAAAACTATTTCTGAATGTGTTGTGTTTTGAGAGGTTACTAAAATCAACAGACCGTTGAGAGAGACTATTTGTCATTGAGAGCAGTCGTGGTTTCTCCCCTTGGTGTGTGCTTGTACCTCCAGGTGTCAGAAATACCCGTCTCTGTTGCCATTAGTATTAAATTTCTGCTTTGATTTCCTGTCGCCTTTTCCGTATTTTTTTCATACTGTATGAAACTGTTCCATAAATGCTATTTGGCCATCTTTCACAGTCTCTTTAGTCCAGTTCATTCATTTCTGGAGTGTTTCTGGAGCTGTGATGTTGGTTTCTGCCAGGTAGTTTCCTGAGCTGCCCATTTCTACGCTATCTTTATCTGCTCCTCTGTGCTTATGGGGTCTGTTCATCACTGTTAATCCGGTCACTAGACCTCTATTCTCTCCTCTTTTTTCTTTATGTGTTTGCATGCCTTTTCTTTACAGTGCTCCCTGTTAGTGGAAACATGTTTCTTACCAAGCATTGACAGCTGTGTGTTGGGGGGTTTATAGAACGATTCAGGTTGGAAAAGACCTCTAGGATCATCTAGTCCAACCTTCTTCGAACATCTCCCTAAGCCCTAGACCATGTCTGCAAGGGCCTGGTTTTTGAACACCTCCAAGGGATGATGATGTTTGTTCTGTCACTGACTCTAGGGACCACCTGCACTAAGTAGTGCAGAATATTGATACCTGTAAAGTCGTGATGTCGGAAAAGCCAAGAAAATGATCATCAGCCACAGGACTTTAATTAGGAGATAGCTGCTTTTCCCCCTCGTCCTATTTCCTCTAAAGAAGAGTGACAGAATAGATAAGAAAGGTCAATGGAATTCACGGACAAAGGTTTTCCCAGCCAAAACAGAGCATAGCAACAATAGCCCTGACAGTTCAGCCCTTTAAATAACACAGATGAAGGTTAAAATCGGGCAGTAAGGCTTAATAAATGAGCTTATGAAAAAAAATCCACATTGAGACAGAGTAAGGTGATAAGGGGAGAGACTCTGTATTTTGTTTGTGATGTGATTTACTGCTAGCAATACATATTTTTAGAAAGGGCTGCCCATTGCTGCCAGTTAATGACCGGACATTCTCATGTAGTCTCTTCTAAGGAAGAACTCTCAAACTTTGAATGCTAAGCTTCTTGATCATGTAAGCTGAAAAAAGTGCCAAGTTGAAGAAAAGCCTGCCTGTTCTTTCAGATAATGCACCAGTGGAGCACTGGTTAACAATGAGTTTCCTAGTTAATATCTTGAAACTTGTCTATTGAAATATTGATGGTGTTTGAATAATGAAATGGAAGCTTGCTGGGTTGTTCTTCTGGTGAAGTTGTGCTCTGGAGAGTACGATTCACAGCCGTTTCTGTCTACAGTTGGGAAATTTTTCACTTTTGCCCCACAGATTATTCCAGTCCCTGGATGGGTCAGAGCAGCAAATTGGTTTTTTAAATTTATTTTGCTAAGTCTAGGTTGCACTAGAATAGAGGACAACAGTTCTATTCTTCTACTTACCCTACACAGACAATTGTTCTGCTGTAGTCTATCTTGCATCTTTCAAATGTTCCTTTGTTTCTTGACTGAAATTCTGGTCCCATTAGAGCCCATAGCAAAAGATATACCACCTTTATGGGACTAGGATTGAAACAGTGGAGTCCTTCCCTTTATCCATTACTTAACAACCTGTAGAACAAGAGGTGCATCTCTTCCGATGTCAGAACTCTGTGAATAATATTGGAGTTTGCTCGGAGCATTTACTTTTTGTTGTCTTTCCTACATAAATTTACATCACTGAATAGTCCTGCATTGTAATTATTTACCATATTGCTTTTGGTTGCTAGAGGGGTTGACAACTCTTTACCTTCAACTGGTGTCTGGTGTTCAGAAACTGAGTAAGATTTGAGAAGAGGCTGTAGGAATTGCACCGTACTCCTTCACGCAACGTGCAGCACCCGAACGTACGCTGCTTTCTGGTTTATATACTCCATGGCATACGCTTTCCTGAGTCATTGAGTACTGTGCTGCCTGAGCATCTTAAGGCAATGGTTTGTTTTCATTTTCTCCATTGAAGATCTCTTCCAGATTATATCTCCCAGAATCACTGCAATTTCACTGTATTTTTTTCCTGTCTTCCAGTCCTTCCATTTATACTCTATTTCTTGACCTCACAAGTGTCCTGTGAGTCCCTTTATTTCTCCTTTTCTGCTGATAATTCCTTTGATGTTCCTTGCAGTTTCCCAACATAAAGGAAAGCATGGTCCTAGCCAGGGGTATTTAGGGTGAGTTATTTCTAAATTTCTTGCCAAATTCTCAACCAGGAAAAACATATTAAGACTTTACAGAAATTTTACCCTTGCAATGATTCTGTAAAAGTTTTTCCCAACTTCATAAATTTCCATTTATTCTTGTTTTGTTTCACCAACCTTTCACCAGTCATCGGCCAGCTGAGGGAGTGGTGGCTTTCCTGACCTTCACTGGGAACATGGCATGGGGGGTAAAAATCTTCTTTGACTGTATTTTTGTCCCCTGATACAACAGAGATGTCCTGAGGGCTGCGGTCACTGTCATTTAGGAGCAGAGGTTCCTCAGAAGCCAGGGCTTCTGGGGGCTGGTTGCAGGATTGCTGCACCACAAGGTCCTGGTGAAACAGTGTCTGGTGTCCACTGGCAGAGCAAGAGGGCTAGATTTCCTTCATTTTAGGTCTCTGTTGCTTGAGAGTATTAATAGATTTATGACTCTATTTGCTTCTCAACTGAAGCTTCCTCATGTAATATCTGAAATATGTGTTTTGTTTTACCTTATTTGATCTGTTCTGTCTTATGTTCGTCTTCTCTTCATACACAGTGTATTCTTCATATACTTTTTTTGCTTATAAAGATGTACTCTTTATTACTTAGGATTCTCATGCCTGAAATTGTGTCCTTGAATACATGAGTGCAATCATCATAACTTAGTTTAGATGTGCTTCTGTAGATGACGACAGCCTAGATCTTGAGTGTTTAATGCCGAGTGACCCCTCCTCTAATGGAAGTGCTGGTGGATACAAAGAGTAGTTACACATGCGTACGGGTAATACCAACATGAGAATGGTTCCTCTTCTAAACACGCAGCCTGCATTTATTCTGAGGCATCAAGAATCTGCACCTGAAATGCGGTGACTTAGTGGAAAACAACATGAGCCATTCGCTTCTTTATACAATTCTCTCCTTTCTCAGATCCCATTCTCTTTTAGGGATGTGCATTGCTGTTTTCTACTAGCTTCATTTGCATCACTCCTTGTCCGGAAGAAAACAGAGTTATTTTGAAACTTAAATACAGAAGTCAAATTGTATTGTAGTATTCATGATGTCCGGGGGTGTGACTGCCAAAGAATATCCAGAACACTTCTATTTTCATAGTAATGTCTTGGATGTCAGCCATGCATTTGCTGCTGATTTAATGAGTATCATGTGGCTATATCTACCACTGCTACCAGAAACATAAGAATAAATGGTAATATTTCTGGAATAGTATGTACATAAGATTACTTTTTGATACGGGGTTTTAAGCTTGCACCTTCTTGATTTCCTCAGTTGATCTTATTTACCTGCTCTGACTTACTAACCTATAGAAACAAAAGTCTTTTTTCCTATTTTTTTTACATAAAATCTAAAGTCAGATGCCAGGGCACCATCTCAAAACTTAACCTGCAGGCAACATCAAGAAACAGGCTGCACTGAGGGGGGGAAAAGGTCTTCCCTCAACATTTCCAAACATCGTAGAATGCAAGTGATAACGTCTTGAACCAGAAATAGATATAGTATTGCTAATATTACTTTAATTATTAATCTGCCTCAAAAGCTCTTCAGTGAGCAAGCCTTCCTTTCTGAATGGGATTAACCACTGAGAACATTACAAATGCAGCAAACACCTACATATTCGTACAAAGATAACCCCCTGTTAGAGCGGATACAATCTTTTTTTATCCTTTCTTATTTATACCAGCATGATTCATTTTTTGAGATGAAATGTAGGCTACGAATATAATTTAAAATGCTGTTATTTTAATGAATAAGTCAGCAATGTTTTCGTTTCTTTTTAACACCAAATGTCTAAATGGAACTAAGGATAGTGAGACAATTATCAGCTTAAATTATTGGGTTATATCTTGTAAAGATCCTGCTTGGTAACATGACTTTAGATAGAGCTTGCTCTCCTTTATCTAGAAGAGAGGATATTTAGAGGGTTGAATGGTTGCGTTGCGTATCTCCTACCTGTAGCATAAAAGACAACTGGAAATTTGCAGCGAGAGACTCTCTACTCAGGTAACCCAAATGTGCATCATCTCAAAAGTGTAAGTATGACGTACTTGCTGCTCCCAGTGCTTAGGTCCACTTTGGAATTGAGGTGCTGAGAAAAAGAGCAACTGAGGAATACTTGAAGATTGCTTATATTAGGTAAGAGGAAAAAAATCAGTGTGCAGAGGATGATGTGGGATGTCATAATGATGGTTCTCACCAGCTCCACATTTGAGAAGTTCCATCTACAGTCATGTAAATTCTTTTTGCTTTCTAGACTTACACAAGTCTGTGGAATATGCGGTCTTACTGCCTTCTACATTCACAACCCCCAACAGTATTCTCTCCTTTTGTTCTTCTGTCACTACTTGAAGATTCATGGGCTTCAGGGAGGCTGCAGAGTCAAGCATTTAGTTCTCCTGGCACTTAGTTGGTGGTTTTGTTGATAATTCCTCTTCCAGAATAAAAATGTGCTCCTTTTGCTGCTGTATTCGTGAGCCAGAGATGGGCTGTAAACCTGGCATTCGTAGTAGGTCCACTTCTCCATCTTTTGGGACCTGGTGTTATCACTGAGAGTTCTGCACAGGTACTGTGAGATGTTGTCAGAGCAGAGTGGATGCATTTCATATCTGATGGACTGGGGGAATAGTGCTGAAAGTTGAGAAGCCTGTAGAATTGTATCCAACTAACTGACACCTAAAGTAGTACAAATAATTTCATAGAATTGTAGAATGCATTGGGTTGGAAGGGACCTTCCAAGATCATCTAGTCCAACTCCCCTGCAGTCAGCAGGGTCATCTCTAACTAGATCAGGTTGCTCAGAGCCCCATCAAGGCTGGCCTTGAACATTTCCAGGGATGGGGGCCTCCACCACCTCTCTGGGCCTGTTCCAGTGTTCCACCACCCTCGCAGTAAAGAACTTAACTCATGCCCCTCACCCTCCCAGTAATTCCAGTTGTGTATATAAATTGTACTAGTGTAATGCATCTGCCTCTGGGACACCCTTGGACCACTTTGGCTAGTTACATATTTTGTAACTTCTACAAGAGCCCAAACTTTTCTTTTCCCCCCCATTGAGAGCAATATACACTTCTCAGTTATGAAAATGGTGTTATTCTAAATAAAACTGACATGATCCACCAACACTTTTGGAAGCACAGATGCTTTGTCCCACTATTTACTAAAGAGGTTCACACTTAGATTAAAGCAGTGAAATCAAATCACTGAATAAAGCCTGGAACAACATAATGATTTAGGGAATTTGTTGAGAGCTTTTGGTAGAAGGAAAGTTACACAAAGGCAAAATTAGATTGTTTTCTGTACAACACCAGAACACAGAAACAGTGAGCAATCCAATATGGGTACATTTGTTTTTCTAAGCATCTCGTGTAGTTTCATTTGTCTTTGTTCTTCTCTGCAACATCAGACTGCAACCCCCAAATATGGATACTGCATCCAAGGCCCATCAGTGTCAGGCATTAAAAGAAGAACCAGGAATCTTTGTTTGGAGAAGCCACCAGCCATGAAATTCTCCTCTCTCTGAATGACAGTGCTTTCTTATCATTTCTTGGTTTTGGAATAAACTATGTGGGTTGGGATGTGCAGAGCCCCCTGATGTTAAATGATATTTTTCCCAGCTCCATGTATACATAACGCAAAGAACAAAATTAATTTGTTGTGTAATGGAGTGCTTTTGAGTGGTGCTGCATCAGGACTAGATTTCCCAGTGTATTATTAGCACCATCCTTTCACCAGCTTGTTTAAAGAGCATAAGAATTTGTAGTGGGATATAATTATATTTGATCTGTATTTTTCTCCCTTATTGTTAGCGGTGAAAGAATGCAGCTTCAGGGGTTCACACTTGAATGCTTTCAGCGCAGGCCAATAGTCTGAGCTAAACAGATTTTTTCTGTCCAGGTATCGCACAAGTTGTTAATCTTTTGCTTCAATGACACCTCTAAGTAGCTGGTTACTAATACTCTGCTGCTGTATAAAGATGAACAATTCTGGATGAGTTCTACTTGCTGATGAAAACAGATGTTGACATAAGCCCAGTCCATGTTTAAAGAAATCAATTAAAACAAGAAGTTCCATGCTTTAGCTACTGCAAACCACCTGTTACCTTTTTTGGAAGGGGTTCACAGTAACTCCTTACTTTAAAAAATATTGTCTTTTTCCTTATCTTCACAACTAGCAGAGAAAACTGTGTGTCTGGGTGCACATATGTGGAGAAGATATAAATATTAGTTGTAGTTATTTATATGAATGAGAGTAAGATCGGATGTTACTTTCGACCCCACCATGCATAATAAAAATGAGGGACTATGGGTGTTCCAGGAGTCTAAAACTCTGAGAAACCCTGGTCAGAGCTGGTCTTCCCATTCCCCACCTCTGCTGAGGGAGAATACTCTGCAGAAACTGGACTACCTAAAATGCAGGATTTTATTTGGCTAAGTTGCTTTTTCGTTGTAGCAGTATACCTGTTAGAATGCAAGGGAGCCGTATATATTTTATGCAAATAAGCTGCTTTCTTCGACTTTCCTGCTAGGTTTCAATCATGCTTTAAAGTTCTCCTTCAGCTATTGTAGCTTACTCTCATCCCATTTGCTTTTCACTCTCTCCGAGCAACTACTTGCAAGACATCTCCCTCGTTATTGGCCATTGTTTCCTGCCCACTTCCAGCCTTTCACACAAAAATCGGAGGGTTTCATTTTCCCACCTTTTAACCTTCCATTGTTCCGCTTCTATCTACACCCATGACCCAGATTCCTCACGCAGCTGCAGGCTACAGAGCAGCCTCTCACCCTTGGGGATGGAGGTTTTATTTTGATTCTCAGGTAAGTTCTGATCTGTGTGTCTTCAGGAGCTTCAGAAATTCATGGATATTGCCACATGAAGCCTGGTAAATTATTTAAAAAAAAAAAAATGTTAACCCCATGATGTTCAAGCTCTTTTGGTTCGTAATTTGTAAAGCTATTAAATTCTAAACTATCAGAGAGATTTCAGACATTTTTTTCTGGCAAGTAACAGGCTTTAAGCGATTCTTCACAATTTTAAGATGTGATCTAAACAGGTATTCTTTGTATCTTCTTGATGTTGTGTAAATCTGAAAGTGAAGCCTTAAGGTGAAGGTCTCCCTTCTGCAGAAGCCTGCAGATCTTTGAATGTCTTTCTTGCATTGCTGCCGTCATTTTAGTGAAGGTTTATCGATAATCATGTAAGTGTGGCAAGGAAGAGGGATTGATTTAGATTTCGATTGGAAATAAGAAGGAAATTCTTCTCTCAGAGGGTGGTGAGACATGGGCACAGGTTGACCAGGGGAGTTGTGGATTCTCCATCCCTAGAGGTGTTCAAGACAAGGTTGGATGGGGCCTTGAGGAATCTGGTCTAGGGGGAGGTGTCCCTGCCATGGCAGGGGCGTTGGAATTAGATGATCTTTGATAGATCACTGGAATGGGCTGCCCAGAGAGGTGCTGGAGGCCCCATCCCTGGAGTCATTCAAGGTCAGGCTTGATGGGGC
>JAVSBS010026780.1:150385-174881 GCA_033124195.1 Coracias cyanogaster | reverse complement strand
TCACCACTAACGACATTACCTGCAGTGCCTAAGGTGGCAAGCCCAGGGAAATGCGGCAATTACCTTTACTTTTATAAGCTTATTGGGGTTTCTCCGCCTGCAGCGGTTCACTTCAATAGTGCGCCTCTTCTTCGGTGCCGCCATCCACAAGATGCTATCTAAGAAGCTGGGCGCCTCGCTGCTTTCTCTAGTGTCGCTGACAGGCTCTGGAAGAAAAGCTGGACCTTGGACAGCTAGTGCTGGCCCTGAAGGAAAGAATTAATTAATACATTACTTGCAGCCAAGCCCCATTTTCGCCTGCAGCCGAGGAAACTGAGGCGGACGCTGCGGACAGCCCCGAAGCCAGCCGGCCGCGGCCTGTCCGCAGGGCTGCGCGCTGCTCCGCTCCGGCCCCTCCCTCCGCCTTCTCCTTCGGCAGCAGAGGAGCAGGCCGCTACCTACCCCAGGGCGGGCTCTGGCCGCCGGAGAAGCCCGGCAAGAGGCCGCGCTGCAGCCGCCCCCAGCAGCGCTGCAGGAGGCAGCGGAGCCGCGGCAGCGGAGCGGACACCACCAGCAGCGCCGCCATCGCCGGCGCGGCCTCGCTGGAGGCCGCCGTGCCCGCCCGCCCGCCAGGGGGCGCACCGCGCAAGCGCGGCCGCCGCTGCGCCTGCTGGGAAACCGAGTGCCCCGAGCGCGTCCCTGCAGGGCGGGGGCGGCGGCCCAGGACTTCCCGTCCCAGCATTCCTGTCGGCACCCGGCGGGCGGGGGCGGCGCGGAACTGGGTGGGGCTCCGCCCCGCCGCGTGCCTCCTGGCCAATCGCGTCCCTCCCGGCATGCTCCGCTGCCCTCCGCCTCCTCGCCAATCAGCGTGCTGGCCGCGTCCTCGCGCGGGAGGCGGGCGGCGAGGCGGCGCGTGCGCAGAGGGAGGCGCTGCGGGCAGCGGAGGGGGTTGCTCCAAGATGGCGGAGCGCGGCTACAGCTTCTCCCTCACTACCTTCAGGTACTCGTGGGGAGCGGGCTGCAGGCCTGGGCTCTCGGCGGGCAGGCCGGCGGGAGAGAGGGTGGAGGGCGCGCAGGCTGCGCGGAGCGGCACGCCGGCGGCGGGGCGGGACGGAACGGAGCGGGGACTTTGCAGAGTCATCGCGTCCCCGGCGGGTCCGCGGAGCCGGGCCTGCGGGCGCGGCGGGACGGCAGCTGCTAGCGGCGGGCGTGGGGAAAGCGATGGGGATCAGGAGGCCTCTCCTGAGCGGGGCAGGCAGCTGCCGGGAGGCTTCGTGAGCTGAACGGCTGCAGGCGCAGCCGGGGATGGAGGCGGCGGCGAGAGTCCCGGGTCCCGCTTGATCGCGGTCGCTGACCTTGGCCCCCAGGCGCAGTCGCTGCCTGTATGTTCCCGCGTTGCTCTAAGTCAGAGTTACTGTGCAGCCGGCCCAGGCTCTGTCTCGTCACTGGTAGTGTCTTATAGCGAGTGCTTGGTGAAACGTCTTAGCAAACGTAGGGTCCCCAGACACACTCACACGCTTTAGGCTGGGTAGTAATTCTGTAACTCTGAGCTAACTGGAAATGTGTGATGATAGCTGAGCTGCGGTATCCTGAGCACTTACTTCAGGACAGGCTTTACAGATGTGGCAATGAAAGAAGCCTTTAGATGAGTGTTAAATGGATATTTCTCTTCCTGCTGCAATTTGTAGCAGTCTCCTTGCGCTTTGCGTTGAGCGCTGTTTAGGTGTGGGATGATTGCGTGCACAGAATGAATGTGCTGTTAGAGCAACACTTTAATAGGTACCACTCCAATACATACACTTAAGTTCAAGTACAGAAAGGGAAATTACTTTCCATTCTTTTTTTTAAAAATGAAACTATTAAACTGTCCAGAATTAGATTATATATAAAAAATAATCTGAATGGAAAAATCTCAGTGTTGCTCTTGATAAAATGCCCCCTTAATCTCAGAGGAGAGTAATGCTGTGTAACTGCAAAGAGGGTTTCTAAAGGCGTGGTGCAGTTAAGTGAATGAAGCAGTTCACAATATAAAAGCAGGAAAGGAATCTTATTAATGGGTGCCTGGATGCAGCCAAACATGCCTGGTTTAGTCAAGTGGGTTGCATTCTTTGTTAGCGCTTAGAAATGGTGTCCTAAGGGAGTTACAAACTTTTGGCCTGTATGGAAGCACTGCACGCTCTGAAACTTGAAGACATCTGATTTTATACTCACACAGAAGAGAATACTCCTCCTAATGCTTTTCCTCATTCACCTGTTCCTTGTACTGAGAACTATTTATCTTAGTTTATGCTTACATTTAAAATATTTTGCTAATGCTCTGTATTATGAGTTGCTGTTGTAGGTAACTGTTGTCCTGGTTCGTTATTATTTTGTAGTGGAGAAGCTCTAATTATTACTTTTTGCCTTCATACACAGTTTACTCAGTGTATACATAACTACATGAAGTGATTAGTGCTGCTTCTGTTTTTCACTAAATCCTCTAAGCACTGAGTTACATAAATTTCTACTTCTGCGTCTATGAAAAGAGCAGTGTATGAAATACAGCCCAGGGAATAGATCCCGCTTGCAGAATCACTTGTCTAATGAGTTACTGACTCTGTGGTGCTCTGTGGACCCCTCGATCCCCCTCATTTTGGAGGAGTTACTTTGTCACCTGGTGCTTTGTTCTGATGATGCTGCGTCCGTTACCAGAACAACATGGGTCATGAAAGCAAACTGCAGGAATACCTGGGGATGGAGTGAGAGCTGCTTCTATCCTGTCCCATTGACCTCAAGTGTGCTTATCACTCAAAAATAGTAGCATTTTGCCTCGTACCTTTCAGCAGCGAACAGAATGGTCTTTAACATTTTTCCAAACCACATGTATAATGCCCTTCCAGTAGGAAGTCATGATGTACTCCGAAGATTTTTTTTTCCCCGCTGGGTGGAATAATTGTTTAAAATGGTATAAATTTGGAGAAGAGGCTTGTCCTCCTTCAGCCTGCCTCCCAGGCACTGCTTCCTATCAAGACAAATCAGCGTTCATCAGGGCTGTAGCAGGCGCTCTGTGAATATCCCAGTAGCGCTGTGCAGCAGCGAGTTCTGTGCTGAACCAGTCCAGTTCTTTTAGAAGTCTTCAAACTTGTGGTTTTTCTGTTGAGTTTGTTTTAATTCTGATTAGATTATGCCCAGGTGTAGAGAGGCCTAAAAAAACCCAAGTTAGCATCAGATCATTGTAGGAAAGATTTGAGCGTGTCAGAATTATGTGGCTTACTTTTTCCTCTTTAGTCCTTCTGGAAAGCTTGTCCAGATTGAATATGCTTTGGCTGCAGTGGCTGCAGGAGCTCCATCAGTTGGGATTAAAGGTATGTTCAGAAAATAACTTTTAGTTCTCTCAAATGACACTCAGAATCTTCAATCCTTCATTAAAGTAGAGTTTGGACTATGTACAGTGTCTTTCTTCATCTTGCCTTCTGTTACATATTTTATTTTGGTGATTTTCACATGTTTTAGTGGGTTTAATATTTGCTTTTTTTTTTCTGCAACTCAATTTCTTACAAAGAAGGAAGGGAGCAGAGAGCTCCATGCTCAGAGAAGAAAATTGCATGACTGATTCTGGGGACACTCAGCTGGTAGAAGCAGACATCTTTTTGAGTATTCCTGTTTCTTAAGTAATTATCTCCAGCTATCTGTCCATATATATAAAAAATGCACAAAAAGTTACTTTAACTGCTCAATTATTAACACGTGCTTCAGAGTCTTTAGAATGGAGTTGTGGGAGCTGTGGTTATTTAAAATGACAAATGGTGTGTTGGGTGGCTTCGTCAAAGTATCTCTGCTTAAAGTGATTGTAAACTTAAAGAGTTTTTAAAAAAGAAAACGGAGGAGCAAAATCCTTTAATCTGATAAACTTGTTCTGTTTTTACTGTTTTACATTGTGGTAAACCGACCCACAGGTGCCCAGACCGCGACATACGTAATTTTAGTTTAACATAAAGAAATAATAATAAAAAAAGTCTTGTTCCTTTCCAGCTGCAAATGGAGTGGTATTGGCAACTGAGAAGAAGCAGAAATCCATTCTTTATGATGAAAGGAGTGTCCACAAAGTAGAACCAATTACCAAACATATAGGTTTAGTGTACAGCGGGATGGGTCCAGATTACAGGTATTAAACAATTGTGTTTGGTCGCAGTTTAGACGCTTTTTCATACGATAAACGTAAGAAACGGAAACAGAGAGCAATTAGCTTTTCCTTTCTAAATGCATGGCATAATATTATATTGTATTACACTGTATAAGAAATTAGCATTACACTGTATAAGAAATTAGCATTAAGTTTTTCTTAATATATTCAATACCTTGTCAGATAATCTTCATCTAAAGGTCACGTAGGGGGTGAGCAGCAGCATAACTGACCCTTAGTTTCAGTTGATAAAGATAACCCAGCACACTCTGTTTTCTTACACTGGTGTTCTCCCAGATGTATAATTCCTTAGCATTGTATTTATTAAGAGTTTTCAGTTCTAGTGGTAACAACTAGTTGGAATCTTTTTGACATCCTCATTTTGCCTTTGTTTTTAGAGTACTTGTGCACAGAGCTCGGAAGCTGGCCCAGCAATATTACTTGGTTTATCACGAGCCCATTCCAACAGCACAGCTAGTACAGAGAATCGCTTCTGTGATGCAGGAATACACGCAGTCTGGGTACGTGGTGTTCTGAACTTTGAAGTTGCTTAGAAAGACTGTTTAAATGGAAGGAATAACTATGTGGTGATTGAACTTTCTGTCAGAAAGGCAGTTAGTTGTTCAGTGGAGAATGCCCACGGAGTGGGGCAGCGGGAGGAGCGCTGACTGGCAGAGGGTGAGATTGGGTCTCGTGTCTTGCAAACCACCGTGTCAGACAAGGCAGCCCACGTTTGTTCTGGTGCTGGCGGCTGACCAGTCATTCCTGACTGCAGCCCTGGGCTGGTGGGAAGCGACTGGCGAAAGGTCAACACATCTAAAGTAATTTAGTCCCCTTTGTTACTCACTGGTTAAATTTCACATATCGACTGTGATTTCTTAGTTTTGGTTTTTCTTTTTTTTACCTGTAGTGGTGTTCGTCCGTTTGGTGTCTCACTGCTAATATGTGGCTGGAATGAAGGGCGGCCGTATTTATTTCAGTCAGATCCATCTGTAAGTATCTTATGTTTGTAAATTCTCCTGCTTTTAAAAGACATCTAAAACTTGGTGTGCGCTCATGAAAAACTTTGTGACGAGAAGAAGAATGCAGAGCTAGAACACAAGATGCCCCAACGTAACTTCAGAAGTCAGAATGAGGCATTTCAGTAGGTGCTCGGAGCAAGTCTGAATCATTCACACGTGTTCCTGTACGCTTGAGGGATGTTTTTGAGGGAGGTACCATCCCTTTTCCTGTCTTCTCATTAGCAGTGACAGCAAGAGTGGCATTCTGCAGCAGGCGCCAGGAAAAAAACGTCTGCTTCTGCTGCTCAAAATAACTTTTCCCTAAACTGAATGGAAACCAGGCCAAAACCTGTTGCATTGTGAAGTGTAATGCATGTGCTTTAGTATTTAGTGATTAATGGTTAATTTAAGTGAGTTTATTTGCTGTGTTTGCACTGCACTTCTGAAAAACTACCACGTGATGCACTTGTGAGTTGTAACTTTGTCAGACAAAAACTGTGGTCACTGTAGTGATGATTGATGAGCTTCAGAAACTGGAATTACCTGATGCTCCGATGTAAAAAGCAAAATGCCTTGCGTGGGTGGCTTGATAGAGGCACAGAAATGCTGATGGTCTCCATGCCAGAGGAGAGAGAAGAATTGGAGACTAAATAACCTATTAGTAGCTAAGATAAATCAGATGGCTGGTTTGCAACAAGTTGTTTGCATTACTTAATCTTACAAAAGAAGAATGTATGGAATGAACCTTGGGAAAGAGCTGACTGTACTCATTCTCAGGGGCTAATGTGCTACTTCTGCTTAAGGAATCCCAAATCAAGATTATGGTAATGACTTGTAAATTCATCTTTCAAAGTAGTGGGAGGATGAAAATCGGTGGGGCCCTATACAAATATTTTGTACATTTTTACATCATACGTTTCCATATGAAATTAATCTGAATGCAATCCAAACTAGTCTCCTGTGTTCTCAGAACATTCAGTATTTTCCTAATTGCTTCTGTACTTCTTGCCAAGCGACTGACAACGTAACGTTTGACCAAGTCCCATGAAACAATTCACTAGATGGTTGCTTTTACAGGGAGCCTACTTTGCGTGGAAAGCAACAGCAATGGGAAAAAATTACGTCAATGGGAAGACATTCCTTGAGAAAAGGTAATGTGATACTTGTCTGAAAGGATGCGCTCTGTTTGTTCAGGATCTGTGTAAAACGGCCAGATAAAAAACCGCACACTTTTAGAAGGAAATTTTAAAATATTTAGGATGCTTCCAGTTTACATTTTTACACATACATAGGAAACTTGCTTTATTTAAACACCAGTTTTTGTGTTTGTGGAGAGTTACTGCAGTACAGTAAACATTATATTCAACATATTTGCAGAAATCCTGTTCTATACAGTGTCAGTAGGCAAAGTAGCAACTTTACAAGTAATAAATTTGACTTTTATTTACAAATAATCATAGAACAGAAATAGGAAGATTTAATAGTGTTTGGATTTTTGGAGACTCCAGGATTATTTTGATTTGGAAAGATTTTGGTCCTGTGCTGAAATACATGAACTTCCATTTACAGGTACAATGAAGATTTGGAGCTTGAAGATGCCATTCATACAGCTATCTTAACACTAAAGGTTAGCCAGAGATTTAAAAACCAAGTTTCCTACTGTCACGACATCATCGGTATGATTCACTGAACTCTTATTTTCTTTCACAGGAAAGCTTTGAAGGGCAAATGACAGAAGACAACATTGAAGTTGGCATCTGTAACGAAGCTGGTTTTAGGAGGCTCACTCCAACCGAGGTTAAGGACTACTTGGCTGCAATAGCCTAGTAGAAACCGAGCAAGACTGTGTGATCCACACAAAGGTCTTTTTAATTTTGGCTACTTAAAACATTTTTGTTTGCAGTTTTTGCATACTTATTTCTACATGGTTTGTCTGAGAGATTTTTTAAATATCATGGGTGCAAAGGCGACAGTCCTAATATTGTACATGGGATATAATAGGTGGGATCTATTACCGGTAATCCTTTCCCTTGATACGTGGAATCTTTGTTCGCAAAATACTGTACAAACTGTAAAGTTATAATGACAGCTTGAAAAAGGCTAAAGAATAAAATTTGAAGGCCACTGTTTTGGGGGAAGGTGTCTCTGTGTCTTTTTAATCATAGCTCGTTCATCTGCATAATGCTGAGATTTTGGTACCTTTATTGTTGAGGAAACAGAATTTTCCACATACAACCATGATGAACTCATGTTAGACCTTCTTTTAAAGAACTTAAATTCTGAGTGGACTGATAATTTCTTCACTTCGGAATATTGTCTAAATGTTAAGTAACTCCCAGAAATGGTTTTATGTGGTGTAAAAGATCATGTACTTTCACAGAGTGGCAGAACAATCTTCCGTGCCAGCTGTGAACTGTCCTCTACTTGAGCATCTCTGCTCTTGACGCTCTTGGTTTGTGTCTCGAGAACATGTTTTCTATTAGTTAGGTTATTTTCGCAGCCCTAGAAATTGCACTTTTTACCACCCTGAAATATTGTTAGAAATAATGGAGGTAATAGTTCTCACTGGAAACTAAATGCATTTATCACCATCAATAAAAACGAAAATGCAAAATGAGAAGATGTAATTACTTTATCCCTTCAATATGCTAAAGTACTTTCCAACTTGCAAGACAACTCTAAAGCTGCAGTAATGAAAAGAGCACTTATGTCTCACAGCTTCTACAGGTGCAGAACGAGATGCTTGAATATTACTGTGTGGGGTGTGTAGTGATACCTTGGTTACATGTGTAGAGTCATTCAGGTTATATAGAAATACGGAATTTACCGCAAAAGAAACGAGAGAAATGTATGTCCTTTTTTTCAGCAGAAAGAATCTGGTCTGCAGCCGTTTTTAAGTTACTGTTTGCAGAAACTGTTTCCACTAGGAACTGGAGACTTTATGTTGCTAGATCTTTAAGCTTTCGGAATCATTCAGAAGAGCAGAATGCTACCTGAATATTCATACGCTTCAGTCAGTTTTTAATGCTGTGTAAGTAATTAAAGGAATTTTATGTATGAAAAAGTGCAGTTAGGTCAGAAGAGGGTTGGGATCAACTGTAGGAGCTTAGTTACCTCCACTACTAGAGACAGTTGATTAGCGAAGGCGGCACTATGGAAGGTGGTTGAAACCAAAGCAATTTCAAACAAATCATGTTATCTCGCCCCCCAGATGGTGATAATGAGGCAAACAATGTTTCAAGTTCTGAGGGGTGTAGTTTTAGTGGGTTTTTTTTTAAATAATTGAACAACTTCAGTTGGTGAAGTGAAAAAAGGGTCTCTTCTGTCTTGCTGTGGTTTAGTGATTTAAGTGCAGTAACTGCTCTGTGCATCGTACAGAAACTTGTGCTCTGAGTAAGGCAAATGCTGCCTTTCAGACCGCTGGGTAATTGGTATGAATGTTGGCCTTTTTTGCCTGCTTCCCCCCACTCCGCTGGGGGACAGACAACCACGGCCACACTGGGTATTTTTACTGAAATACGTACTTCAGAAGTGGTGTTGGTTTTACTTCATGTTGTTACAGAGCGACGTTTTCAATGGGTGGCAACATGAAGTTAGTATGTTCATCAGATGCTCTGAGTGTCCTCTTGGGCCAGGTTGCCTCAGGTAGCGCGTTTAGGAATGAAAACGGTTTAATTGGTAAAATAATGTGTGATTTGATTATTATTAAATGGTGGCATCTTTTTCTTTGGAGAACAAATGGAAACATGCCCTGAGAAAGATGAGAACGCTGCCACTAGGCTGTCATAGCACCACAAGTTGGGGCCAAGGCTCCTTTTAGGGCAGAAAGCTTCAAAATGGTGATCAGTTGTCCCTCATCTCTGAGGGCCGAGCTCGTAACCCTTCTGATCCTTTCTGTGGTAACATTGAATTGCTCTGTGCTTTGTGGGAAATGAGAAGAGTGGGTCTATACCATAGTCTAGTGGTTTATGGTCAGATATGTTGATGAGCCACCAAGTTGGTAGCTGAGAAACTACCAACAGTTGTTAAACATCATTAACTGAGTCCCTAAAGCTTCCTGACACACTTAAGCCCTACAGGGAATCAAAGTTCATGGGACTTGGTGTAACTTGGAAAGAATATGCATTACATCTTGAACTCGGGCTTTATTTAGAGTATTAGATCATCTTCTTAGTGGCAGGAAGATAGACCTTGATATTACACTGTTCTACTGGAGAAGGTGCCATGATTTGGAGTGTTGGGGTTTGTTTTTAAAAAATCCTACACTGGAGGAAATCACTGTCCTACCTGCATGTCTAGAATAGTAACTAAATTTTATCTAGTATTTAAAAGGAACCTTTAATTTGCAGGGAACTAATTTTTCCATTAAAAATCCTTGGAATTTAAGGAATTAAGTAATTTTGAGATGTATTTTTCAAATAATAAAATCAGGACTGAGAGATCCTAGTGCAAGGGACTATCAAATTATATGGAGGTTGTGGTCACTTTCCAAAGGTGCAATTGTTTATGTATTAGCTTTGTGTGTATTTTGTAAAACAAGCCTCTCCATGAAGTGGGTTCAAGGGGGAATAAAGCAGACAAACACTGTTTATTTGTGAGAAATGACAAATTACAAGCTTGATTACTGAAGCTGGCTGCTAAGCAGGACTTTGCTTCACTTACATGAAGTCATCTGAAAGAAGGAAAAGAAACACGAGTCACTTAAAGGAGGTGATGGTCATGATTTGTGTGTCCTGGAAGATGATCTGCTCTGAGGAACTGGAATAGTGTTAACACCTCTGAGAACAGAGCATTTCCTTGGGCTTTAACTAGCAGGATTGGGATGCAATAAAGTTATGGCCGATTCTTGAGGTTATGACTGATAGAAGGTACAGCTGCAGTACGCCCCTTAAAACTTGCTTTGGTTTACCACTGCTTTGTGGATCTTGTAAAACCATTTAGAGAAGTGAAGCCAATCCCTGTGGAAACCAGTGACCGGTAGTAGGTGGAGAGAAGGGAAATCTGTCCTTGGTGGGAGCACTGCTGCAGCGTGGAGAGAACACAGAGACCGTGGAGATGTCTACTGCTGGGAGCAGGGAGCAATTGAGGGCAAGGTGGACACTCACATTTAGCACCAAATCGACTAATAATGCCCATTTTGGTCACCTTCGTGGCCCCAACGTGTATTGAGCTATTGCTTCATCCCCACCGAAGCTCAAGCCCAAAGCTGACTTTGTCTCGGGCCTGCCTGGCCTAATGTAACGCCTCTGCTCCATAAATGAAGGCTTTTCAGGATAAAACACGTACGTCTTCTGAGGACGGCGGCGCGGCGAGGCGAGGCGGGAGCAGCGGCTGTCCCTGCCCGGCGGCCCCGGGGGAGGTGCTGGGCCGCCTCCCGCCGCTGCCCGGGGCGAAGGCTCTGGCCGCCGGGTTGTGAGTAGGGGCTGCGGGCGGGGAGGGAGCGGGCCCCGATAGGGACTGGGGGCAAAGGGGACAGCGGCCCGCCTCCCACTGCCCGCCCTGCCGGGGAAGGGCGAGGCAAGAGAGCGCGGCCCGGGCCGGCTGCCGCGGCTCCCCGGGGCCCGGCGGCGCCGCCGAGACGGGCCGGGGCGAGCGCCGAGGGCACCCTGCCCTCAGCCAAGATGGCGGCGCGCCCTCCCTGACGCCGCCCTCACGTGGTGGCGGCGGGCGGACATGGTGGGGAGGGGAAGGAAGAACCGGGCCCTGAGGGGAAGGAAGGGGCTTTACCTGGGGGAAAGCGGCTGCTGAGGCCGGCGGGCTCCGCCAGGCCTGGCTGCTCCTGCGCGCCTCCCGGTACGGCCAACGTTCGTGTCAAGGGGTTGGGGTGTTTTTCCCGCTTAATTTTAAGGAGTGGTTCTTCTTCTGGGGTCTTGGGGTTGATAGCGAGGCCACCTCGCAGTTGTGCCGAAAGAGTAGCTGGTTTGGTGGGGTTACGTTCACTGAAAAACAAATTAAGCTTTGTCTTGAAGCCTTTTTATGTTTGTAGAAGTTGAAGCTGCTCTGGTGAGAGTAGTAACTGTGGGGTTTTACTCATGGCTTTACATATAAGAATAATGGTGAGGACTTTTTTTGGATGGTGGGCTGATTTCACTGGCCTCTTGTGACCCTGAAGAGAGTGTTGGAAGGCATTAGGCCGTTGGGTTGAGGAGAAGATTTTTGTGAAGTTTAACATTGACTGAGCCAGGAGCAATTCATCCTGACCTTATTTAAACTTGTGCAGAACGCAAGGGTAGTTTCAGCAGCTGGAAGCCAGGCTCAGTGTTTGCACCAGCAGAGCCTGTTGTAGGAACTAGGCCGCATCCTGTTGCTCATTTTCAATTGAAGCTGTATTTATCTTGCTCATTAATACCAGTTTGCTTCAACATGCCGCTTAGGTAAGAATTAAAGGAACATGTGTTATGTTTTTCGTTGGGAGTCAGAATTGCTGAACTTCACTATTCATAGTGGCTATCTACTGCCTGCCATAAAAAAAAAATCATACTGTTTGCTGTGATATTGAATCGTACATTTTTCAAAGTCAGCTCACATTCAGTTAAGTATTTCCAGTACCTGAAAAGGGCCTATAAGAAGGCAGGAGATCTGTTCTTGAGGGACTGTAGCAACAGGACAAGGGGTAGTGTTTTTAAGATAGAAAAGCATAGATTTAGGTTAGACATTAGGAAAAAGCTCTTTAATATGAGGGTGGTTGAGCACTGGAACAGGTTGCCCAGAGAGGTGCTGGAGGCCCCATCCCTGGAGTCATTCAAGGTCAGGCTTGATGGGGCTCTGAGCAACCTGACCTAGGTAAAGATGTCCCTACTTGTGTAGGGAGGTTGGACCAGATGACCTCTAGAGGTCCCTTCCAGCCTAGAACGTTCTATGATTCTATGATCTTTTAGGTCCTTTCCAATCCAAACCATTCTATGACTCTATGATTTCCATTTCCCATGATTTTAAGCTCTTTTAGGTGTGGCAACTGTATATTCAGCAACTTCTAAATTCTTGGGAAATGTACCCACAAATACATACACCTCACATGCTTCGTTACTAAAAATATTTCTAATAACAGGAATTGAGTCAAGTGTTTTCTGCAGAATTGGAGAGCCCAGTTCATTCCACCACACAAGGAATTGCCTCCTAATTAAGCTTTTCCAACTCCTTGTTGTTGTTTTCTAAGCCAGTTCTGTGAACGTGCTGGGTTCCTCGTGTGAGCAGAGTGAGACGGGCCCTTGTCACAGAGAGCAAGGTTTGGGGACAGCAACGTAACAGCAATGCCAGGTGACGGAAGGGATGTCTGGCACACGGCTCTGTAACTTGCACTGCTATTTTTTTGGCTTTTCTTTCTAATTGATAACTCTTGCCATCTGTTCCTGAGCCATCCCTCTGCTGTCCTCTCCTCCACACAATCTCCTGCCCCCATTCTACCCAGCAAACTTGGACTGGCTGCCCAAAGGATGCTAACGAGAGCTGACTGAGAGGAGCTGGGTGATAAGAAGATGCTAACGGTGGCAAGAGAGAGACTAATGTCAGGTCAGCTAAGGCTGGGCTCTTCGAGCATCACTTGAGTGGGCTCAGCTGCTTCTCTCTCAGTGCTGGTTTAACCGCAGATTCCTGAGCAAACTCCCCATATTTTTTCAGAAAAAAACTCCAATCAACCCCTCTGCTTTATGAATTATGTTTAGATGTTCCTCTGAGGTGGGTTCCTTCTGTATCTCTTCTGTATCTATCACCACTACCTGTGTTCCTGACCACCTCGTGGCTTTCTGGAATAAGTAATGTAGAAGCACTGCACCAACTAGGGGTTTTTTTTCTTTTTTCTTTTTTTTTTCCCCCAGAATCTTTTTGTGCTTCACAGTCTATATTTGAATCTGTCTTTTCTTGTCTAACTCTCCATTTGGTGGCTTAGCATACAGGAAGCCTATTTTATAGTGGAGAGAAATGCATTTATACATGCTAAGAACTGTATCTTTGACAAAAAACCTGGATGTATGTACAAGTTAAGGGATTTTTCTGGAAAGAACTCCAAAATGGACAAAATCAAAAAAGAATAAAGCATGGCAATCATAATTACCATTATCTGAGTAGCCCTTGCTCTTAGAAGCGTATTGGTGGGACTATTAAGTATGAGCGTAGACTTGGTCAGATAATTTGTGCTTTTTCTAAAGGTATTCCAGTACCTAAAAATAGATCCTCAAGATTAAGTCGCTGATTTTCAGTGGGTAGACTGAAATACCTATAAAATCTGGGAGCCTGATGTACCAAATGTACCAAAAAATACTAATCAAAATTAACTTGAGAGCCCAGGTTTTGATTTGTGTGGTGTGTTCTTCTCAGGGATGTCCCCGTGCAGAGCTCACGCCCATTTTCCTGACCATCTATAGAAGAAGTAGGGAAATTAGGGTTTGCCTTACCTCTGTTTATGAGGTTCTTCATGATTTTAGATTATGGATGCTAATGGCTTGTGGGTTATATTATTGTTGTGTGCTAGTATAGCCAAGTTATTAGTTTTTTTTTCCCTGAGCTAATAATACCGAGACTACCATTGCGAGGCAGAATATCTTTCAAGAAAAGATAGAAACTGCTGGAATATTTCCTTTTTTAACTTCCCAACACCACAGATTTTAGGACTTCAGTTAAAATGAACAAATTCTAATAAGCAATTAGTGCCAAAAAAAAAAAAACCAAAACAAACAAAAAGGGCAGCTGCAGATAGTTCACTGACTTCCTTGATTGTCGTATTTTCCAGTTGCACAATAGTGTTTATTGCGGTAGGCTCTGCCATGGAGGAAGAAATTATATTTCCTGCGCTGGGGGAAAAGCCAGAGAGTTCAATGGAATAAAATGATCACTCATCAGGTGATATATCTGATGGTGTAGAACAGGAGGAGTTCCCACAATTTCCATAAAACTCAGTAATTTCAAGTGACTTTTATATTTGTCATGTTTTTATAACACTGATTAGAAACCTCTAGATGATGAAATGCTGCAGCTTCGGCAAGAATCTAATAAAAATACCCCCTGGGACAGATTTTGATTGACTACAGTTGCCTGTCTGTTTTTATTTTACTGTATATGAACAGACATGAATGAGCACAATTGAGTTAACCCTTTCCTCGCCTAACTGCTCTGGTTGGTGCTGCTTCTATCACTACTTTGAAATGCACCCACGTAAAGGAAAAGGCACTTGGAGAATTCGACTCTCAGGTTTCTACACCAGTGTCACCTTCTCTGTAGAACACCCAGGATGTTCTGCTTGGAGAAACACGAGCAACGCTGAGATCGCATCCCTTTGGAGGTCGTTAATGTAATCTTCTCTGACTGGTGTTGTGGTTATTAAAGCACAGAACCGAGCATAGGGAGGCAGTGATTTTCTTCTTTCCTGTGGGCTTGACAGGTGATGCTCCTCTTGACGTGCACGGGAATCAGTTTATGCTCCGTATCCTCAATAAAGCTGGAAACCTGTGCCCACGGGCATTACAGGAGTGCCTGGAGCTAAGGAGACACGGTGCAGCGGCACAGCCCTTGTGTTACACGGTTGCTAAAAGTGAGAATCACCAGCCAGCACTTGCCTGACTTTTACAAAGGACTCTCTCAGCCCCATCAGAAAGCAAAAATTAAGATCTCAATCTCTCAGGAGCCACTACCTTAAAACTCACTTCTGTTGGTCTCCATTTGGCTATCGAAGCAGGAGTACCGCCAGGTGCTGAGGTTTTCATGCAGAATTCACAAGCCGTCGCCTACGATTGGCTGCGCTGCGTTAGAAAGCACCATGGAAATGTAAACTATTTCTAATAATTATAATTCCTTTGTCATTCGTAGCTCCAAGTATAATCAGAGGGATTGAGTGAGGGTATTAGAAAAAAGTAACACGCAGGAGCTTAGAAGTCGAATTAGTGGCGTGGTTGTTCTGGTGTATCTATTGGTGTTCTGGAAATGATCTTGGTTTTTGGGGGGAGCTAATTAATCCATGTATTTCTAAGTTTGCAAAACAGTTCAGAATTATTCTTTCAAAAGCTTTGCATCTTTTTAAATTGAAGGAGCAAATTCTTCCTGTCAAATACAGACGTTTAATGATGTACATATGCTGAGTCCAACACTTCCTCTGGTAAGATTTCCATCTGCTAAGAATAGTTGCTTTTAAAAGTAAATTCAGCCAAAGTGTAAAATCATGTTAATTTAGAGAAATATTCCTTTCTTTATAAATTAGTAACTATGTAAACACTGGAATGTTAGATTAAATTTAAACTATTTGATTGATGTATGCTTACTAATTCTTTTCAGTGTTGTGTTAAATATGAGATCATTATGCATACAAAGATTAAATTCATGTAAGTCATTTATTTTCTCTTTCTAGGAGCAGTTTTTTTCAGTAAGAAAAAGACCTAATTTTCAAAATAGATGCATTAACGATCGGCAGAGATGTCTGAAATGGAATAAATATTTATTAACTGTTATATAGTTTATACTATTCAAAGGCAATTTTTTAATGTAGGTTACTTTTTTTTTTTTTTAAAGAGTGAATTTCCTATTCTTTGGAATCTTTATGTAACTAGATATGCTTCAAATTTTTCTGGCTCTTAGCACCTCCCCCTTGCTTCCTATCTTCCCTTTTCAGTTATTTGCGCTTCCTCTGGGAGCATGTTTGCACTGGCTGGCATTGCTATCTATAGGAATTTTTTTCAGAATTAGTACTTTAAAATCTGCCATGGCTACATCATTTTTTTGGTAGCATCTGCACTGGATTTTGTGAAGCAGCTTGGCCAAATTTTTGTATTTCTACCCTTGTGCAAAAAGAAATTCTGTTTTATTCCAGTGCAGTGGAAGGGGAGTGGAAAATAATTGTGCTTGGATCTCATCTGGTTTAGCCTGGAATATAGGCCATGTTAAGATATTCTGTTTAGTGGCAAGTTTGACTCTGTTCTTAACGTGGTTATCGTGTGAAGCTTGGTGTGATTTGTACTTTTCTTTGAAGTGGGTCTTTGGAGCATTGCAGTAAGCAAGGAAATAAATAGGACAATGCTAATAAATAGGATAAAGCAAATAGGAAAAAGAAAATGAATGGGAAAAGGAAAATAAAAGGGAAAAGGAAAATGAATGGGAAAAGGGAAATAAAAGAGAAAAGGGACATGAATGGGAAAAATGAAATAAAAGGGATAAAGGAAATGAAAGGGAAAAGGGAAATGAACGGGGAAAAGGAAATAAAAGGGGGAAAGGAGATAAAAGGGAAAAGGGAAATAACAGGGGGAAGGAAATAAAAGGCAGAAGAGAAATAAAAGGGAGAAGAGAAATAAATGGGAAGGAGAAAATAAATGGGAAAAAGCAAATGAATGGGAAAACCAAATGAACAGGAAGATAAAATGAACAGGAAAAGCAAATGAACGGGAAAAGCAAATGAATAGGAAGAGCAAATGAGTAGGAAAAAATGAATAAATATCAAAAAAGCAAATAAAAATCTAAAAGCCTCTGCTCACTAAGTCAGCTGTGCGAGTTTAAAAGCGAGCTGCCCTCCCAGAGCAGCTCTCACCCCTGTCGGGGATTTTCCTTCCCCCAGTTGCAGCTGCGGCTCCGAAGCACCTTTTCCCACCTCCCTTTGCCCCTTTTCCCCTTTCCAAATCCCAATTTTTGGGCCCCCTCATCACTCCGGCCCCTCCCGTTGGCTCCCGCACAAACGCAGGAGTATCGTCTCCGCTGCTGTTCACATGACTAATGCTGTGAAAGATAGCAAGATTTTTTTTTCTTTTTTTTTTTTTTTTTTTTTTTCCCGAGCAGCTCCAGTCTATGCACAGTTGGCTCCCAGCTGACAGACAGAATGTGGGGTGGGCTTTGTCACCAGAACGCTGGGTACTGCATGCCCAGCGATGCTCGCAAGTACACAGTGCCCAGAAACCTGCTGCTTATGTCAGGGTGCAGGCAGCCTGAACACATAGAAATTGGGTAGCTTTCTTATTTTTATTATTTTTTTTTTTAATTTTTTTTTGATTGTTATTATTTTTTATTTTTTTTTTTGCCTCTTTCTTCCCAGCAAAGGTTATATAATGAGGGGATTGCTGCTAAAGTAAAAAGGGAAAAATGAAGTCTTTGTTAAATGCCTTCACAAAGAAAGAAGGTAAGCAATGAAAGCAGAACACTTTGATGTTTCAGACTGGTGTTTTCTCGTGTACATTTAATGATCGGCTTGGTGACTCTCTAATTAATCAATTCCTGCCATTTCTTGTTCAAAATGATTTTGTGTTAAAACAGTCCATGTAGGCAATGGATTATTAAGGCTGGGTGTGACTTGATTCATTGTAGGTTTTTCTCTGAAGAGTGAAGTTATAAAAATGTTTTTGTTCCCTAAGAAATGCATTTGAAGCCACGTCAGGAATTTCCTAGGTGAATTTTGTCAGTGAATGATGCTGAATTGCCCCTTCAGATGTATGAAATGCCAGGACTAGGATTCGGAGAGCTGGAGGAAGGGTTAAATTTCAGGTATGATTTTAGGGGTGATAATTTTGAACTTTAAGGGCATAAAATGACTTCAGGCATTTTCCGGTCATTTTATACCAAGTATTTTTCCCAAGCAAGTTTTGCAACAGTTATACTTACAGTTGAGAACATGGGGAGATGTTAGGAAAAACCAGTGTCAAACAGGGGTTACAGCGTGGACATCTGCCTTTCATCATTTGGTGTTGTAGTTTATTTATTTATTTATTTATTTTAATTGTGAAAATAACATAAATAATGCCTGTAAAAAGCAGCTAAAAAAATATCCACCCACTTACAGTTTGCAGATTGCCGGGGAAAAGAAACAGTTGGGAGGAATATTAATCACTTCAGGCACGGAAACGCTTATTTTTAACTCTTTCCATAAACGATTTGTGTTAGACACACGTCAATTGGTGTAATTAGTTGTCCCCTTCCCTCTTTATTTTCTGTAGTAAAGGCTAATTTTGCTTGTAGTTCTCTGCTTAAGAACAGAGCGTTAAGAGCAAAGCAAAAGCGAACTCCTAAATGGTCGTGTAAAATGCTTCAGGGGTATGTAAGGGAGAAAATATGCATTTCATCTGGTACCTGGAGAGTGTGTATTCATACGAAACATACCCTGTTTTCCAAGTAGGAGTGAATGAGCCTGCTTTGTGTTTCCGAAAATCTCTCGGTCTAAAGGTGCTGAGCAATTCTATGTCCATCCCTGAGCACCCTGCCCCTCGTGCTCCCTCCCACTCCCCCCCAGCCTCTCAGAAGTCACAGTGAACAGCCCCCAGACGTTGGCAATATTCGGTTTTCTCCGTCTGTGGCTCACCAGGCAGCTTGGGGTGTTACCTGCTTAAGTTGAAAAATTCAAATCTAAGGCTCAGATCCAATTTTTGCTGAAGCCCGAGACAAACTTTGGCGACCCTAAGGGACAACATTAGACCTTCAGGTGGCAAACTTTCTGGACAAAACATGCCCTCTACTCAGTTTTGTGTGCTTCTCTTGTACTGAAATGATTACAGTAGCTATTCTGCTTTATGGTACCTGGGAAAAATCCTTGTCTTCAATGAAATAATGTCTGGAGCCATATTCGGAATGTCAGAAGGGCAGGGATGCACCAGTGGCACGTCTGTGGCATGTACAGCAATCTAGAGCATCTGTACATCAATTTTGGAAAGAAGTGCTTAATGAGTTTTCTTTAAGTTCATGCTAACCGGGACATTGGGAGCACCAAGGTGCTTTCAGTGACATCCTTTGAAACCTTGGGGAAAAAAAAAAAAAAAAAGAAAATTTTGAATATCCTGAAGATTAGAGTTCCTATCAGTTTCTAGCAGAAATATTGGACTTCTATGCTTTGTCCCCTTTAACAGCTTTTAAAGATTACTTCCCGTATTTCAGCCTTGTTTCAAATGGAGTATTATGGAAGTGGATTTAAAGCCCTTCTTCTCTCTGCACAGTCTTCTCTCGTTTGGTTGTTCTGATGTTGAGCGAGTTACCAGAGAAAGTTTCAGCTCATTAGAATGAGGGAGGATGGTCTGTTAAAATATTCGGACTCACAGTTAATTATAAACTGATTCTGGTGAAAATTATATAAACCTGCAGTTCTGTCTTTATTTGATTTCATAAAGAAGCTCTTGATTTTGCTCTGAAACCTTAGAATTTTGCTGTGTTCTCTCAATTAAGGGCTGCATTTCAAGGCAGGACAGATTGATTCCTATGTGTATTCATATTTATATGAATTTATTTACTTGCACAGCATGACAGACAGTCTTATTCTGGGTTTTGTGTGTTTTTGAAGGGTATTGAATGCGTAGCCATTTCTGGCACTTTATAAATGGCGCTTTAGACACGTAGGATGATATTTTGTGGGGCTTCTTTCCCAATTGCAGTATGATTTTTTTGAAAATTACAACAGCTCAATAAAGTCCTCAGAACGATACCTGGCTGCCTTTTGTTAGTCAGACTCCTGCGACTTTTCGGATGTAAATATGCACGCTTTGGATCAGATCCTGCGACCCCGTGAGCTCCGCTGAAATAAATTAAGGAGAGGAGTTGCATGAATGGGGATCGAGGCAAGTGTGAGTTTTCAGGGTTGGAGATGCCATCACATCTAGCGACAGCTGAGTGCCTTTTCTTAGGAAATTTGCTTTTAAGTTGCGCTTGGGACTAAGTGACCTACTACAGTGAGAAAAGGAGAGTTGAAGAAATGTGTCTGCTTTTATTTAAAATTAATTCTCCTATGGCTGCGGCGCCATACCAAAAGCACCGATGAAAGGATGGGCCCTCTGGTTTGTCTTAGATTTTTATTGCCCTTGCTTTTGTTTTCTGTCATGACTATTTCATTAAGTAGTGTACTGCAGGCTTTGGACACGGTCGTGGTCTCTTTGGGACGCAGCACGTGATGGGGCGAGCGTATTACCCTGGGGTAGTGTGTTCTATATACAATAGTAATAGATGCGGTAGAGCTGCCGAGATTAGAAGGAGAGGAATACCTAGGGATCGGAGCAGTGTAATAGAGTTCTGCCAGGAGAAAAACCTCTGTCCTCAATTTTTAACCTGGAAGATGGGGATAAGGTGACTGTTAACACTACAGATTTCAGGTTAGGCCTGAGCTTGCGATGAAAGAAAATTCTCCTGGCTTGGGTGCAAATGGGAGAAGGGTGTTGGAAGATCACACATTCTGCTGGTCAGCCCTGTTCCGTGGCTTTCTGATTGGATATGACAACATAGCAAAACATAGAATGTGTTGGGTTTGAAGGGGGCTCCAAAGGCCATCTAGTCCAACCCCCCTACAATAAGCAGGGACATCTCTAACTAGATCATGTTGCTCAGAGCCCCATCAAGCCTGACCTTGAATGTCTCTAGGGATGGGGCCTCCAGCACCTCTTTGATACTTTTTGAGTCTCAGCTTGGCAATAATGAGGTGTTTCCCATTTCCTAGACCATAATTCAGACTGTTCAGCAGGCTTATGTCGCTGGTGTTGCCTAAGTATTTATTAAAGTCAGTAAACAGGTTAATGATTCCCGGTTGTTTTCGGTTTTAACGATGTTTTAAAGATAATGAATTCGATTAGCTATGCAGGCAAGGTAGAGTTTCTGTCTCTGCAGAAGAAACAATGCCATATGTTGCTAAATCTTTTTATGGGGTGGTAAACACATATGCATGGTGAAATCATCTGAGATTACCCTGGATGTCTTTCTTTACCCAGTGCCCTTCCGGGAGGCTCCCACCTATTCCAACAGAAGGCGGAGACCCCCGAGCACCTTAGCAGCACCTCGGATCTTACTTCGCTCCAACAGCGACAACAATCTCAACATCAACAACCTCCCCGAGTGGTCAGCCTCCTCCTCTGCTTCTTCACACCGCAGCCTTTCACCTCATCTGCTTCAACAGATGCAGAATAATCCTAATGGAACTGTAAAAACTGTGGGGAGTTACACTCCGTCCTCCCGGAGCCGGTCGCCATCCCTGAACAGGCTGGGAGAAGATGCCAAACGGCAGCAGCACAGGCACATCAGGTGACTCTTTGACTATTTGCACACAGCATGAGACATCCCTAATGCCGTCATGCTGGGCTGTCGTGTCCTTTCATGTTATCTATATGCCCGTTTTGCACTCTATATAGGTAATAAAATCTCAGCACAGTGGAAGACGTCCAAGTGTGAATACTTTAATTGGAAGCTCCAGTCAAAGCCAGCTATTCCCTCATGGAGCTCCAGCAGCCAGGCAGACTTTAAAGTTCAGCAAAGCTCAGCAGTGACTTATCACTGAGTTTGCACCTCCAAATCAAGGTGCTGGCTCTCAAGATCTTTTAATAGTTGAAATAATGATTGTGTTTAACAGCAAAGTAAAATATTTCTGAGGTACTTGGTCCCTTCATGAAGCTATTGGTCATGCCTGAAACCTAGGTTGGAGCTGATCATGGGTGGTGAGGCAGATGCTGTTAAAGTTCTCCCTTCTGTAGGTGTGTGCTGAATCAAAGAGTGAAATAACTGGGAGGGATAAGTGGGGCTCTGCAGGAGGCTGGCCTAGGGCAAAGAGGGCTTCTTGAGGTGGTGGTGGTAGCTGTCATGGGCTTATTTTATGATTATCGTTGCTGCAGGGTTTTGCATTCCCTGTGACTTTGCTGCTCTTTCTCTCTTGAATTACAAATGTGATTTAGCAGGCACTCTCTGCAAATATCTTGTAGCTATGTCCCACTGGAGAGCAAATCCTGACTAATTAGTGTGATGTAGGTGTTGTAAGTAATATAATAAAACAGAATCGTGTCCAAGTTTTGATCACAAATGTGGGCTTCAACTTTGTGAAGCCACCTTCCTCTCCTCCTTCACTTTGAGGAGGACTCAGAAACTGCATCTATCAAGTGTGCAAGTGATGGAGCTACAACAGGGCAAGGGGTTAAAGCTCAGGACTGCAGAAATGAAGGGAGGCAGAGTTGGGCACTGATGGAGAGGGTTAGAGCTTAAATGTTTTGACCAAACATATTTAACTGGATGGTTATTTAAAATATCAGATTTTGTCTGTCTGGTTTCCTAATACCAAAAACCTTCAGAGTAGAAAGGGACATCAGTATTAAGAAATGGAGCTGTTGGTTTCTCTCTGTCATTTGTAGGTGTGATGGGTCTTTACTTTGGCTTTTCAAGTCAGTAAAACACAACATCATGTAGCTGAAGCTGTCACCTGCTACCTTGCACATCCATCTCTCCTTGGCTGTAGGTACCCAAAGTGACAAGCACCATTTGTGACAGAAACAATACTGTTGGAGAGTGGAAATATGGGGCATTGTAAAAAAAAAAAGTTGTCTGAGATGTAAGAATCGCTGGAAGGAACAGGACACGAAATGTCTTATGCCAACGGTTTCATGCAGTAGAACAAACTCATCTTACCTTGGGTGCTACAATAATGGCAAAACCTCATTTGGTTATAATTTGGGTGCCACTTTCTCCCAGCGACCCTTATCAGCTTAAAACTGGGTTGTCACTAACGAGGCTTCGCTTAGGTGAGGAGATGGCTGTGAAGAGCTTTTCAGAGAATGAATGTCCTCATATTCCTCATATTCCACTGGTGATGCCACCAGTGGGAGGTTTTTACCTTAGAGTCAATGATTATTGTAACTGGCAGGGCTAAAAAATGCCTTTGATTTAGCAAACATTTTTTTTGCTTTGACTTTATTTGGCCGCTTTCCTGTTCCCTTTCTGAAAGCAGTGATTTAGAAACCTCGCAGAATTGATAGCAGAAACCAATTTCATGCCTAAAATTTTGTGGTAATAAAATTTCGGTCTTCCTCTTGGTGCATCGGTATCACAGCTACTTAAACTGCTACCCAAGTGCAGAGTTTTGTATGTAACCACCAAGCCTTAGAGGTGTCCAGAGTATGTGGAAGTACTGAGAAGACAGCTGGAGGCTCTAGAAGGATTTTTCTATCTCATTTTTCCTGCAGGCAATGCCTTTCTTGCCACAGGCCTGTTCTGCAGCCACGAGTGGTACCTTACATGACACTTTCCTCACAGATTTTGTTTATCTGTATGGCCACCTACCTCCTGTCAGCTAAATGTGGGAATTGTTGCTGTCTCTGCTCATTATTTGCAAATAATACATTCACCACGAAGCTGTCGCTCTGCTTAGGTGAAAAAGCCCTTTTTGACATAGCCGTAGATTGGGTTGTGGAGAAGCAGCAGCCAGAAGGGGTTGGTTAATGGAGAAGGGTAGAGTGTGGCAATGGGTTAATGAGGTTTGTAGGGTTTGTGTTGTGGAAAGGGGCTGGGAAGCGATACTGGAAGGGGTTCATGTGATCATCACAGCCTGTGTGGCTCAGGTGTTTATCTTCTCATGAGACTGCTGATGTTCATGCCAAACTGGTTTTGGAGGCGGGGGAACTGGCACCCTTCCTGTGGAATTTGTCCCACGGTGATTGGCGAATGGAGGTGCCAACACAGCCTCAGTCAGGGCTAAGCCATCAAGGATGGCCGCCGCCTTCTGAGGGCAAGGGAAACATGACCACACGTCTTCTGAAATCTCTGCATCATCCTCCTGCTCCTTCATGGCATGGGACTTGCTGGGCTGGGAGCCCAAGCTGGGGACAGGCAGGAGTGGAAAGATCTTTCTTTAAGAAGTCAATTTTCCCATGTTGCAGTGCTGATTTCCCTTAGTAAGCCTGGCTCCTGGGAAGTGATGCATCCAGTGCGCAGGTTAAATGTGCCATTTTGCCCTCCTCTTTCTGGAAGAGAGAAAATGAACATATCTTCTGCGGTAGGAGTTAAAGAAGGTGCTGGGGCATAACACGATGAATAAGCCGCTCCCTGGCTGCTACCGCAGCTTGGTACACGTGGGAATGGGATGTGTAGCAACAGTGTAGGGATCTGGATTTTTTTATGGTGGTGACTGTTTCTTCGCCTGTAAGGAAAAAGGAATGGAGCAAAAGACTCAAACCTGAGTGTTCTCTTTCCCTTCTTCCTTTAAGGAACTATGAGAGTTGACTGAGGTTTCTGATGCAAACTCTATCACAGACATGCAGCCTGAGCTCACTTCTCAACTCCAGCCCTTTCATTTCCTGTTTCTTGTAGCAGTTTGAGATCTTTTCTTTCTCCTTACAAGAAGGGAAGTGGAGTGTTACAATGCTAGATCGCCATTAAATCATTCTTCTCTGTTACCCTACCTTTTTCCTATAAATCTTTATGAATACTCTTCTTTCCCATGAATATTTTCTGTTTCTAGACTTTCTGTGTAAGACTTCAAGATTTTATGTTTGTTTTTTTTTTTTTTAATGTTGAATAGTTTACAGAATTGTTTAGGTCAGAAAAGACCTTTAAGATCTTCAAGTCCAGCTGTTCCCTCAGCACTGCCAGGACACCACTAACCCATGTCCCTCAGCACCACATCTCCACAGCTTTGAAACCCCTCCAGGGATGGGGACTCCACCACTGC
>JAVSBS010026780.1:120464-150285 GCA_033124195.1 Coracias cyanogaster | reverse complement strand
CAAGCCCAACTCTCCCAGCCTGGCCTCCCAGCAGAGGTTCCACCCTCCCATCATTGCTGGGGCCTCCTCTGGCCCCGTTCCAGCAGGTCCATGTCTCTGTTGTGCTGAGGACTCCAGAGCTACCCCAGCACCTCAGATGGGATCTCACCAGAGGGCTGAGATCATTAGTGTACTCAGACTGGATTAAAAATCTGCTGTTTTGGGCACTGCTTGCAGCAGCACCAGCAGTGTCTGGAGGTCAGAGCCTGCCTGGGTTTGTACCCAACGGTGAGATGGTTGGTGGCCCACGCTGGGGTTCAGGCAGCCCTGGGTGCCCCGTGAGTGGTTTACTCCGCAGCAGCAGCACAAGAGTCTGGCGGGCAAAGGTTTGTGGGTTTGTGGAGTCAAGCGTGTGCCAGCTGCTTTTTCTCTAGTTTCTGTACACGAAGAGCGTGCCAGCCGATCTGCAGTGGTCCCGTACTCTTTGGAGAAGCGCTGATGGCCACCGTGCTCGCCGCCGGCTGTGGAAAGCACTGCAGGACTGACACGGGTACTCAAAGGCTTCCCGTAGCCTTTTAGTCCTCTGCTGGCCGATCCCATTTTGGATGGTGACTGCTCAGCAAAGCTCCTCTTGGTTTGAGATCCATCGTGAGCCTGGCTCGTTAATCATCTCACCCCTCAAAGCAAGGGCTGCCCCTGTCCGAGCAAACAGCTTTCTGCACGGTGCTCCCCGGGACCTACGCGGCCGGGCAATTCAATGCAGAAAAAGTTACTCTTATCTCACGGGTGAGTGCTTCAGCAAGCACTTTGGAAATGTTATTTCATGCCTGATGAGGAATCTAGTTTCCACGCTGCTAAGAAATGGGAGCAGAAGCCAGGAAACTATCTGTTTTGCTGGGTATAATTGAGGAACTGCTGGGTTTATCATTTCCTACCTTGAAATACTTCAGATTGAGAACTGAGGCTGGATTTGGTAGCATCTGATAGTTGCTGTTGGAGATCTGGAAGCCCTCTGCTGGGAGGCCAGGCTGAGAGGGTTGGGGTTGTTCAGCCTGGAGAAGAGAAGGCTCCGGGAAGACCTTCTTGGGGCCTTCCAGTATCTGGAGGGGGGCCTACAAGGAGGCTGGGGAGGGACTTTTTACAAGGGCTTGTAGTGGCAGGACAAGGGGTAATGGCTTCAAACTGGAAGAGGGGAGATTTAGATTGGAAGTCAGGAGGAAGTTCTTCACTGTGAGGGTGGTGAGACACTGGCACAGGTTGCCCAGGGAAGCTGTGGATGCTCCATCCCTGGGTATGTCCAAATTCAGGTTGGATGGGGCTTTGAGCAACCTGGTCTAGTGGGAGGTGTCCCTGCCCATGGCAGGGGGCTTGGAACTAGATGATCTTTGAGGTCCTTCCAACCCAAACCATTCCATGATTCTCTCTGTGGAGCACATCCCCTGTTACATTTCCCCCCAAATGATTTCCGTGCCAGTTTCCATGATGGCAGAGTCAAACTTGACCTTTGTTTCTGCAGTGCCCCGATTCTGCGTGCAAGCAGGACCTCCTGGCCTACCTGCAGCGCATCGCCCTGTACTGCCACCAGCTGAACATCTGCAGCAAAGTGAAGGCTGAAGTCCAGAACCTCGGCGGGGAGCTGGTTGTGTCGGGGGTACGTATGAGCTGTAGTGTGCCCGGTTCCTGCGGTTTTGCTTCCACGTAACAGTGACTCCACGCAAAGCTTTTATGCTAAACATGCTAGAATACAGACAAGAGACTTTGGAGCATTCCCTCCAAATTTTGATGTACACGAAGTTTATAATACAGCCTGTGCAGCTCTGGAGTCCAGACACCTACTGCTTGAAGGTGGGAAGACGCAGCCTTCGCTTCTCCTCGCTCCATGCTGTCTGTAGGCGCGTTCACTTCACCCTTGTGTCACCTATTGTTTTTTCCAGGCTGTTTCCACCTTGGCGAGGTTAAATCCCTTTACCCAGCACGGCTAAAGCCGCCCCGTGTCTCCGCACGGCCTCGGGACGCGTTGGGGCCCTGCAGTGCTCCAGAGAGGTTGATATTTCAGAGCCGCGGTGCCCCGACCAGCGCAGGGAGGTTTGGTGGCTGCTGCACCGAGAGCTGCCGAGGGCCGCCCTGCTTCCCTGACCCAGCAAGTCCTTTTTGTCACCGTAGTTCATTAAGTGCTTCCTCCTCAGAGGAGTCTGCATAACAAGTATTTGGGGGGAGGGAAGCGGAGCTAAATTCTTAATTTCTTCTGGCATATTCTGCCTTGCCCTGCGTGAGGGTGTTTGATCACTGGTGCTTTTGCCCATCCACGTCAGGAGTGAGGGAGAAGGTTTGAAGAATCACAGGATTATTGAGGATGACCTTGGAGGTCTATTCCAGCAAGTCCAGCGTATGACCCAACACCACGACATCAGCTAGGCCATGAAGAAGGGACAGAAATGGCTGAGAAGTCCAGTATCCCTGTTGGAATCCTTAGAAGCAAATGGGAAAAAACCAAACAACTTACTGCCTTCTGCCACTGAGATATTTCAAGTGCTTAAACGTACTAGCACATCTGTTTCCCCCGCAAACAAGCGGGAATTGTCAGCAGTAGCAGTCTTGTCAGGCAGCGGTAGCTTGGGGAGGTCTGCAGCGACCTGCTGCAGGAGCTGTGGTGGCGATGGACCACGCTTGGCATCAGCGTGGCACCTTCCCCGCGGAGAAGGGCTCCTCCGCTGCGCCGCCGGCCGGCGCTGGGGAATCCAGCGCGGCGGAGCCGGGCGAGGAGCTGCCGTGGAACGTGTTGCTGCGTGTCCCTGTTGCTGCCTGATGTCCTCTTGGCTGGGAGGCTGAGGGCACCGCGTTGTCAGAGCGGTGGATGTGTCGTTACGCAGTGATGCCTGCTCCAGGGTTTCGCTGCAGTTCCTCAGAATTTACATCCCCTTCTGCTGTAAATCAGCGCTGTGAGCAGGCTGGCGTCTGCTGTCTCATCTCCTGCCTTCCTCCGTTCTCCACCGCTGTCCTGGGGCTAAACGTTGCCAGGAGCAGCGTTAAACCTCCGTCAGGTGATGGGATGGAGACCTTTGCCTGTCCACAAGTAAAACTCTCCTCCGTGTTAATGTGCTGCCCCATCCGTGTCCCAAGGCAGTAGGAGCTGGCACCTCGAGCAGCCTGACGATTCATTTAGAAGAGTACCTCCTTGCTTCCATCGCATTTAATGTGGTTCCTCCTGCTGGGAAGACTCAGGGAAGGAGTGAAACGCAATGAAAGCGTTTCCCGGCGTGCTGCCGGGGCTGCGGAGCGCGGGCGGCGCAGGGTGGCTGGCGGGCACAGATCCGCTCGGCTGTTGCGGCACTCAGAACCCAGCGTGGCGGAGAGGAAGGTACCAGTGCAACTTGGTTTACTGCCAGACGAGCCACGGCTTCCAGGTTTTCCCCCAAACCGTCCTTAGATGTTGACAGCACAGAAATTTGAGCATGCAGAGGCAGCTGAGCTCTTGTGCGAGCTGAGCAGAGCTGCTGAAACGCTTCCCAAGACCACAAGCCCAGAGCGTTGGGCATGCTCGGTCCCACCCAGAGCAGGGCACTGGCACCCGCAGAAGTCATGTCCCGGGTGAGGTCACCTCCGTGGTCCTCCCCATTGTTTTCTACCCTGCCCCATTTTTGGCTTTTCCTCTCTGCCATGTGCTAAAGCTTTGGCAAATGCCTTTTTTTCCCCGCCCTGGTTTTAAAGCTTCTGTAAAATCAGGACCCCGCTGGGAAAGGCCTGCAGGCCTGGTGGAAGGTGCAGTCCTGGTCTTTCCTTCCCAGTGCAGCTTCTAGGGTGATGAAAACGTTTATTGCCACTGATTAGGATATTACTACAGCTTTATTAATTTCATTAGAGAGTAAGCTACTGCTAAAGGTCGGTCGCTGTGGTGGGTTGGCCCTGGCCAGATGCCACGTGCCCACCAAAGCTGCTCGATCGCTCCCCTCCTCAGCTGGACAGGGGAGAGAAAACAGGACAGAAGGCTCATGGGTGGGGATAAGGACAGGGAGAAGTCACCCAGCAGTTACCGTCACAGGCGAAACAGACTCGGCTTGGTGAAAATTAATTCAACTTACTACCAATCAAATCAGAGTAATGAGAAATAAAACCAAGTCTTAAAAACACCTTCCCCCACCCCTCCCTTCTTCCCCCACCTTCACTCCTGACTTCTCTACCTCCTCCCCTGAGCGTTGCAGGGGGACAGGGAATGGGGGTGTGGGTGGTCCCTCACACATCTCTGCTCCTTCCTCCTCGGGGAGGGCTCCTCGCGCTCTTCCCCTGCTCCAGCCCGGCGTCCCTCCCACAGGAGACAGTTCTCCACAAACTTCTCCAGTGTGAGTCCGTCTCGTGGGCTGCCGTCCTCCACAAACTGCTCCAGTGTAGGTCCGCCACGGGGTCACAAGTCCTGCCTACCAACCTGCGTCAGCATGGGCTCCTCTCTCCTAGAGCCACAGGTCCTGCCAGGAGCCTGCTCCAGCAGGAGCTTCCCGTGGGCCACCCACCTGCTCCAGCGTGAGGTCCGTAATGGGCTGTGGAGATGTGCTGCACCGTGCACCTCCATGGCCCATCTCTGCTCCGGCACCTGGAGCAGATCCTGCCCCCCCTTCTTCACTGACCTTGCTGTCTGCAGGGTTGTTTCTCTCGCGTATTCTCACACTTCTCTCCAGCTGCTCTTGCCCAGTCACTTTTTTCACTTCTTAAATCCGTTACCCCAGAGGAGCTCCCACCCCTGCTGATGGGCTCGGCCTTGGCCGGCAGCGAGTCGGTCTTGGAGCTGGTGGCATTGCCCCCATGGGACCTGGGGGAAGCTTCCAGCAGCTTCTCACAGAAGCCACCCCTGCGTCCCCTGCTGCCAAACCCTTGCGCCGCAAACCCAGTGCGGTCATAAAAGCCAAGAGCAGAGCGCAGACCTGCTCGCTCACCGCTCATCTGGAGAAGGAGAGACCATGGGCAAACAGATCATTGCGCTTTCTTGTTTGGTGGCACAAGTCAGGGTCTGTCCCACTGAGTGTCCAAAGAAAAATACCACCTCGAATTTGGAACCTCAGACTTTAAAGGAAACCCAGAAAAACCATTTTTGAGTGCTCTTAAACCCAGGGCCATCGTGTTTTCTGCAGCGCTGTGTTTGTGGGGGTCTTACGGTGTCTAACGCTTGGGTGTTGCCCTTTGGCAGGTGGACAGCGCCATGTCTCTCATCCAAGCCGCCAAGAACCTGATGAACGCGGTGGTGCAAACCGTGAAGGCTTCCTACGTGGCATCCACCAAGTACCAGAAGTCCCAGGGCATGGCTTCCCTCAATCTCCCCGCCGTCTCTTGGAAGATGAAGGCGCCAGAGAAGAAACCCCTGGTCAAGAGGGAGAAACAAGATGAAACCCAAACGAAAATCAAGAGAGCGTCCCAGAAGAAACACGTCAACCCGGTGCAGGCTCTCAGCGAGTTCAAGGCGATGGAGAGTATTTAAGAGAGGTCTCTGTCTCGGTCATTTTTTTTTCTCTAGCCCACTACTGCTACTTCCAGAACTCTACTTTTAATATTCCAAGGATTTCCCAGAAGTCTGCTATTCCTCAAAATGTATTTACTTAATATAATTTTGATAACTTTGTTTAGATTATGTGGGGAAATGCTGAGAATGTCTAAATCCTATCGATAGAGCTTCAGCCCGCGGGAGCGTGTGCCTTTAGATTTGCTTTTAGATTTCAGGGGTGTATTTCCAGCGGAAACCCGTTTTGTATAACCTTGCTTTAAATAAAATGCTCTGTAACCAAAGAGGATCTTACAGCAACACTAACGGTTAACACTCGTAGTTGAGTCGGAGACCGCAGCTTTTCCTCAAGAAAGGAAAACCAGCTCTTTTCACTCAAAAAAAAATATATAATAATTAATTAAAGCATTGTATGGCTTAGTATATTCCTGCTCTTGGGGTGGAGAGGGATCAATCTCTGTGTTCTCAGAGGAGCACAAAAACACCTGGAAAAACCTGAGAAGTCCTGAAAAGGACTGGAGAAACGTTGGTTACGTGAGGCCGGTTTTCCGACCCACCCTCCAGCCATTCCGGGTGCCCACGAGGGGCTTTTCCGAGGGGGTTTCGCGGGTGGCTCTGCCCGGGGGGGAGCACCCAGAGCAAACCCAGTGAAAGCCGCCATCGTGGAGGCGGCCGGTTCCACCGGACGGGAATGTTAATGCCTGGTTACAAATTACTAATGTATTTTGCTGCGGGACACTAATAAAGTTGCTTTTACCAGCTGGCGTATTGTGGTGCTGTGAATGGCGCGGGCTCCCGCGCCCCCTCCCCGGCATTCAGATGCAAATCAGCTTTGTGCTCATGTCTCATAATTGCTCCGCATCCCCAGAGGCGCCGGCAAATCACGTTCGTGAGTCCGACCCTACGTTCTTTGCGAGGGCTGTAGCTACAAGGTATAATTTCACCGTCTTAGTTAAACGTTAGGAATTTCAGCGCGGCTTCCAGCGAAGAGTCGCCCGCGTAGCAGCGGCCGGTGACAGGGGAAGAGCCGCTTCTGGAGCCAACACCTGGAACCGCGCCTCGAGCCGAGCCCCGGCAGCTTTCTGCTGGCATTTTATTTACCTTGGTCAGCTCCTCATCAAGGTTATTGCTGCCGCGTTGCCCGAACGCTGGTCACAACAAAGCTAAATAGGTCTCGGGGTGGTTTTGCCCAATTTATTATGTTTTCGAGCATTTCAGCCTCGTAAGTAGCGGTCGTGAACAGCTGGATTACATGGTGGTGCTCCTGCGCCTGTCACATCGGGCGGGGGAAGCCCTGACGTGCTGCTTCCACTGACAGTCAAGGGTTAATGGAATCGAGATGCTTATATAGATACTTATTAACTGCTTTTATACAATAATGCTGCTTTTCTCTCCTAATTACCTCAGAGGCTGCGCTCCCCGGGCTGCTCAGAGCCTCTCCAGAAGACACATGAACGTCTCCCCCAGAACACGCTCTGTCAGTGAGCACTGGAAGCCGGCCCGTCTATTAAGACGCGCGGGTGATTTGTGTGTGTGTTCAGCTTTTCAATAAGTGTTAATTGATCTTTCAGCATCAAGTCGGCGACAGATTGCAACGTGGTTCTAGCTGGTGAAGGCTGGTTGGAAAGCCCAGCCGGGGAGCTCGAGGGGCAGTGAGGGGCAGGAGGCCGACGGCCCCAGCGTGCCTGTCGCATCTGAACCCAAAATTGCTCCTCTGAGAATTTCAGTGGTGCCCAGTGACGGGACAAGGAGCAATGGGCAGCAGCTGGAACCCAGGAGGTTCCAGCTGAGCAGTAGGAGAAACCTGTTTGGTGTGAGGGTGTCGGAGCCTGGCCCGGGCTGCCCAGAGAGGTTGTGGAGTCTCCTTCTCCGGAGAGATTCCAAAGCCACCTGGACGTGATCCTGGGCCCCCTGCTCTGGACAAGATGTCCATCTTGCGTTGGACAAGATGATCTCCAGAGGTCCCTTCAGCCCCCACCACACTGGGATTCTGTGGTTCTGTGACTCTCCTGGGAGCAGTTGCTCGTGTCCTTGGTGGAGATCGGCTCCTACCCCGGGCTGAATTCCTGCGTGCCCTCTACAAATGGGCCCCCCAGTCAAGCAGGTGACCTTGGTTAAAGGGCTGGAGCTGCCCACTGTCTGCGTCAGGGAGGGACAGGGCCCTTAGGTCCCTGCAAGTTGGAGCAGTGGCCAAATGCCCGAGCACGGAACCTGGCGAGGGGCTGCTAAGAGTCAAGTCGTAGCTTCAGAGCAAAGCCCAAACCCCCAGCAGCTCCGAGGGAGCCCGGCGCCGGAGCAGCATCAGCTCCTACTGGTGTTGCCCCCAGCAAAGCCTCCGGCGTGTTCAGCGCCGGACCCGAGACCGTGCGACGGGCCGCTGAGGATTTAAAACAAACCTGAATATGCTGAGCCCGACCTGTCAGGTGAGTCGAGTCTTAATCAACCTCCCCCTGATACGAAAGCGGCTCTCAGCAGGAGTAGAAATCAGGGGACTCCGGGAGCTGGGGATGGAGGGGACCGGGGGTGGCTTTGGGCAGGGAAGGGCTGTGGGACCTCGCTGCCCGCTGGCCTGCACGGCTGGGAGCTGGCCATGGCTGCTCCTCAGCCTGAAAGGCACCAAAATAGTTGTTGAACAGGGAGGATTTGGGTTTTTCTGCACTGCTGTGGGATGGCAGTGGCCGGTGAGGCCGTGCCCAGCGCCCCGCAGCTCTCCAGCCCGCCCGGGAGCAGGGACCTGGCTGTGCAGGGAAGACGATCCCGCATCACCTTCTGGAGCGAGTCAGTGAAACCCCAGGACACGTCCTCATCCCAAACGTCCAGTGCTCTTCATTCAGTTGGGTGGCGAACCGAGCCACGGTCAGCTGCCGCCAGGTCACATGAAGGCACATCAGCTGCTCCAGTGCTGATGGCGCAGGACTTCTGGCTGCTGCAGATTTTGGAGGCTGATGAGCATCCCGGGGAGGCACGGCCGGTGGGCTCTGCGCTGAGCCCCCTCCCTGCTCGCTGCACGCCAGGATTTGGGGTTGGGGAGCTCACCTGGAGCCAGCACGACGCTCCTGCTGCTCGCGTGGGTGTGATGCTGCTGCTGGCCTGGCTGTGTGCGCGAGGCCAGCCTGGCCCAACTCCTGCTTGATGATGGCAATGGGGGAACCATTAGCTCCAAAATCAAGGCTGGAAGTGCCTATGCCACCTCCTCACCCCCAGACCCAGAGGGGCGCATGGTCCAGTGAGCCCTACCTGGGGGCTCCATCTGCCCCAGGACCCCTCCAGCCCCGTCTGCTGTGTACCGGGGTCCTGGGCGTGGTGCAGAGGAGCTGCTGTGGGAGGCTGCAGGACGTGAGTTGCGCAGAGGGATGCACCCACCACACCCCAGGTCTCTGCTCCCTGTGCTGCCGCGGCAGCCCCGGCTGGTCCCCGTCCCTGGCAGCAGAGGTGGCAGGGCAGGGCAGCAGCCCTGTCACCACCCTGGGCTGTGGACCAGCGGCACCAGTTTGGGACCCACCCCGTCATTAGTGGGGACACCAGCCTGGGCTGGCATTTATGGCCGGGGCTGAACCTCGGCCATGGCTGCCCTTGGTGCCCTCTGCGATGCTGTGGCTGCCACTGCAGCCTGGACATAGAGGCCCCTGAGCCCTGCAGCAGCTCCAGCCATGGGCAGGGGGATGCTACAGCCCAGGGTGAGCCCCATGGCCAGCCTTACATGGAGCAGGGCCACCCATCGTGCCTGTCACCAGCTCTGCGTCCCCATGGCACTGGCGGGAGGAAGGGCTTTCTCTGCCCCAGCTTTGGTGAAGGGCAGGGGGTTGCTCTGGTGAATCATAGAGTGTATTGGGTTGGAAGGGACCTTCCAAGGTCAGAACGGGGGTAGTCTCAGCTGGGGCCATGTCCAGGTGCTTGTGCTGCTGCAGAGGGCTGGGGGGTGGCAACAGACCCAGCCAGAGCTGACCCACCTGGGTCATCCAGCTGTGTTTTATTACCACACAGGGTGGTCCAGCTGGCCAGGTAATTGGTGTTAATTTGGGGGCATCAACCATGGAAGGGAGATGCAGCAGGAGCTCAGGGGGGGCCGTGGCAGAGCACGGCCCTGGGCAGCACCCCACAGCCGGGACCCCCCCCAACTGCCAGGTGACACCACAAGAAGCAGCCGGGGCCAGGGATGTGCCCAGCAGCCTGGAGCCACCAAGAGCAAAGCCCTGGGCAAGAGCCACCACGGCCGTTCGCAGCCCGACGCCAGCGCAGGGCCAGCTGCGGCTCGCAGGGGCTTCGGGCACAGGCCCCCACTGACCAGCCCGCGCTGGGAACTAACTAGCAGTGACCCCGGGGCTCATGGGCTGCGAACCCCCCACCCACAACTGCAACTGGCTCCACAAGGTGCCAAGGCTTCTGAAAGCAACGCTGGGATTTGGGGTTTTATTTTTTGGGATGAGGGGTTTTTTTGCTTCTTTTTAATGTTTTGCACTTCCCCGGATGCGTTGCTCCGTGCGATGAGGCCTCCTCAGCGTGTGAGGCTCCTCAGAGCCTCCCCAGCGCTTTGCTGCTGCAGAGCAGGATCACGGACACCCCCGTGGTGCTCCTCACCCATGGGCGCCTTGGAAAGCTGCATGTGGGGTGGGGGAATGGGCCCGGCAACCACCAGCAGCACTGGCCAGCTGCTGTCCCTCCCAGAGCCGGTGGGAAGAACCCGGTGGTGATGCCCATGGTGGTGCCTGAGCAGCTGAGCTGGGTCCAAGGGCACCAGGAGCTTCAGCCAGCGCAGGTGTCACAGCACCCACACCAAACGAGCTGCTGCTCAGAAACGTGGCAGCTTTAAGAGTTTTGGGCTTAGGGACCAAGGTTTTGGCTCTGGGCATTGAACCGAGAGGGTTGGTCCAGCCAAGTCGCTCCTGCTGCTGGTTTTCCAGGTGCCAGCTCTGCTCCCCGCCCAGAGCCCTGCGTCCCCACGGCATCGCTCGGGGGTGCAGGCTTTGTGCAGAAATAAAACCCCTTCCCAAGCTCTCCCTGCCCACCGCTGTCACTCATAGGGCTTTTTTCTATTAACCTACAAAGCAGAGCCCTGGCCAGGAAAAGCATTTCAGAAAAAAAGAAAATAAAGGAAAAAAAAAAACAAAAAAGTCATTTTTAATCTCAGCAATGTGGGCGTTACAACCAATTGCCCCATCGCCGGGACGCGGTGGCAGCTCTTGGTGGTGGTGCAGGGGTGGCCAAAAGCTTCGCAGCCAGCACTGGGACAGCCCAACGCTCGCGCGGCCTTCTCCTCGCATCATGTGGACAAAGCCCGCGCAGGAGAAGCTGCTGCCCCACCACAAGCCGCCCTCAAAGAGGGGTGGGCAGGAAACCACCCAAGCCAACAGCCAGCGCCTGGCTGCTGCCGAATCCCAGCAGTGCCGGCTGGAGGAGACACCCGCTGCAGGGTGGGAGCGGGACACGCGTGACCCCCACTCCACCTCTGCAGACCCCAAACCCCAGGAGGTCAACCTCTGCTGCCGGCTTCCTCCTGCAGAGGAATGGCACCGCAGTGGAGGACACCGGCCACCCAGGGGTGGGGGGCAAGGGAAGAGAAAAGCCTGGTGGGAAAGGGTCCCCCATGCACATGGCACCAGGAGAGGATGGTAGGGTGGAGCCCTTCTCCTTCTCCTCCTCCTTATCCTTACCCACCCTTCCTTCTCCTTCTTCCATTTTTCCTTCTCCTTCTTCTTCTTTCCTTCTCCTTCTCCTTCTTCTTCTTTCCTTCTCCTTCTTCCATTTTTCCTTCTCCTTCTCCTTCTTCTTTCCTCCTCCTTCTTCCATTTTTCCTTCTCCTTCTCCTCTCTTCTCCCTCCCCTGGTGCCCATGTCCCACCCTGCCACAGCCCAGCACTGCCCTGGGTGCCCTGGTCCCTGCCCAGGACAGCCCCAGGCAGGTGCCCAGGGCCATGTGTCCATCCCCAGCCCACAGGCAGCCCCATGGAGCAAACTGTGGTTCCCACCCAGCATGGACCACACAGGGGGACTAGGGATGCACAGAACTTGTCTCCATGAAAAAAAAACCCAAATCCTCCCCCAAAAGATGGATGTTTGGACTGAAATTAAACAAACTGATGATGAGATTTGTTTTATGATGTTCTTTGCCAATGGCGGTGTAGGTGGCCATCATCTCCAGGCCAGGGGCTGGCAGCCAGAGCCTTGGGCAAGCCTTTGGTTTCTTCCTCGCCTGAAGAAGGACAATATGGAGAGACAGAATTGGCCTGAGGAGGAGGCAGAATGTCTTCCCCAATGGACCACTTGCTGTGAGAAGGACCTCAGAGGGGTTCATGAGGGGCAGGAGACCAGAGCCTGGAGGAAAGGGAGGAGGAGCTGCAACTGGTAGACATCTGTGAAGGGAGATGCCCAGCCCAGAATCCCAGCATGGTGGGAGCTAGAGAGGACCTCTGGAGACCACCTCATCCAACCCCCTGCTCCAGCGGGTCAGCCAGAGCAGGCTGTCCAGGATCGTGTCCAGGCATGTTTGGAATTTCTCCATAGACAGAGACTCCACAACCTCTCTGGGCAGCCTGGGCCAGGCTCTGGCATCCTCACAGCAAAGTTTCTCCTTCTGTTCAGAAGGAAAGGAGAAAGGAGCGCGTGCTGTACATCAGGGATGAAAAATCCTTGGCTGGCCAGCCTCAATCCCTAGAGATCATCTTGGAAGCCCTTTCCAAAGACAAGAGCAATGCAAGTGGAAAAACTCAATGGTCTGTCGTAGGGCAGCGTGTGCTTCAGCAGCAGGTTAGCCCCTATGATGGCAGGAAAAGTTCCACAGCTGTACCACACCAGGGCTTAGATCGAGGTTCTGACCCCCAGAGCACTGGGACGTGGTCTCAGGCCTCCAAGCAGAGAGGGGCTTGCTGGGGAGCTGCCATGGTGGACCTACACAGGGGAGGTTCTTGGCGGTGGGGTCATGGCCATGCTGACTTGACTGCTCTGAGCAAAGGCTGGATTAGAGACCTCCAGACAGCCCCCTACAACCACCACCTCAAGGAAACAACACTCGGTCCTCCTGTCCAAGCACAAACCACTCCCAAGGCTGTGGAGCGGTGCTGTCCCAGCGCTGAGGTGCATCATAGAGAAGTGAATCAAAGACCACATACACCGTGGGCCACCACCAGGCAGGAGCCACGGCCAAGCAGAGCTGCAGGAACGAACATCTCCCGTTGTGCAGCAGAGCTGCCAACTAGGAGGGTCCCATGTCCCCCAGGTCTTCCCACCCCAAATGACCCTGCAGATGGACTGAGGACACTCATACGGTTGGAGGCTCAGAAGATGAGCCTCCACCTTGTTCCCTCTAAGGTCTCTTTTTGCAGCAAAGGAAGACGTGCCCCACAACACGTAGGTTTTATTAATGAAGCTGGTGGCACGTTCGCCTGGTGGTGGGATCTCATTTAGTCCAGCAGTTTATTCAAAAGTGCATTTACACCGGTGCCGTCAAAACTCCCGCTGTGCCCTGAATTATCTGGAACTGAACTCAACCTACAGCTGTTTTCATCTCAATTCCCGAATGATGGTATTGACAGAGCCAAGGAGCTCCTTGAAATAGCCATCTTTGTCCCCTTCCCTCTGCTCCTCTGCCGCCAGCTCCTCGTACTCGCTGCGCAGGAGGCTGAGGGTGGTGCTGAGGGCCTGGTCCCCCCGGTAGCGCTCCTTGCAGAATTCCATCAGCACACCAACCATCTTGAGGACCTTCTCCCGAGTGTCGTGCTCTGGCATGGCCAGCAGGTTGGAAACGACCACGCACCAGTCCTGCTCCACCACTGCTGGGACCAGCTTGACTTGCCGGTACTGCTGGATCTTCTCTTCCATTTGATCTCCGTGCTGTGAGTCCTCAAGCAGCATCTGTGGGAAGTGGTAGCACATGAATTAACATCCCTATTGGAGAGCGAGTGCCCCAGGGAGAATCACAGAATCCCAGCATGGAAGGGCTTGGAAGAGACTGCTGGAGATCATCTTGTCCAACCCTCCCTGCTCCAGCAGCTCACCCAGAGCAGGGGGCGCAGGATCACGTCCAGGCGCCTTTGGAATCTCTCCAGAGGAGACTCCACAACCTCTCTGGGCAGCCTGGGCCAGGCTTCAACACGCTCACAGCGAGGAATTTTTTCCTCCTGCTCAGCTGGAACCTCCTGGGTTCCAGTTGGTGCCCGTTGCCCCTTGAAAAATGAAGATTGAAGCTTGCTCTGGGCTTGCCCAGGCACTTGATCCCCCACAGTGGTGGCCTGTGGGCTGGAGGGATCCCATCCCAACAGTGCAGACCAGCACTGATGCTGGAGCGGCCCCTCAGCACGCTCATCCTGTGAGGATGCTCCATGGCCCTTTGGCTCGGTGAGGGGGTGAGGGTGGGGAGTGCCTGGCCAGCTCCCATTCCCTCCCTCCTAGTTCCTCACCTTCTCCACGATAAGGTCATAGAGGAGCGTCACCACACGGACATGGAGAGTCTCCATCCCCTTCTGCCTGAAGAGGCTCCTGAGGACCTGGAGGCCACCCAGCTTGAGGAACTGCTGCTGGGCATAGGGGAAGTGTCTCAGCATGGAGGACAGCGCAAAGAGAGCCTGGTGGAGAGAGGTCCATCAGCATGGTGGCCATGGCCGCTGCATTTGACGCAGCCTCTCTTCATGGCATCACGCTCCAACCCATTTCTGCAGAGCTCCCTGGCAGATGCATTCAAACCTTTCCTTGCTGAAGAGCAACTCCAGGAGTCCTCGTTTCTCCTGCTCCCAACCCTCTCCCTGGCACTGTGAGGCTGCCCAAATTTGGGTGACTTTCACCCAAACTCCAGCCTAGACTGTCAGAGAACCCAGACTGACCTGCAGCCAGCACCTGAACAGACCCAACACCATTGCTCCTCCTCGCAGTTCAACCCCACCGGTCCTCAGGACAGAGTCCGGCTACGGGCTAAGGATAGGGAGAAGTGGGGTCCAGCACCACTCAGCAGAGCCTGGCCCCCTTGAGATGATTTGGACTCCTGGGGATCCTTGCACCCACGTGGCTGGAGGACAAGGCCATGACATTTCCCAGGACATGGTCCCAGCAGAAGGTCTGTGGTGGTGCACCATCACGCACCGCCAGCGAGAGCCACCAGCACGCCTGCACTTGCCTCCTGGGCCTCCGGCGCTGTGGGGTTAGCACCGAGGAGGCAAGCAGGGGCCAACCTCACACTCCCCTGGTTTCACGGCCGGGTTTGCAGCGGGGCTGGGGATGCTCGGCTGCGTGCCCGCCGGCGAGCAGAGCCGGCTCCTCCGTGTGCCGGGGGGGACTGTGCAGCCCTGCTCTCCGCCAACAGATCCGAGCTGACAGCCACATCTTCCCCAGCCCCATTTGTTTCTATTTTCCACCTTCTGAGTCGCCGCTGGTGAACTGGTGGATGTTTCTGCCCCACGGCTGCAAGCGCCGGGGTGGAAAACCCACCTGGACACCGACCTGGCCTTGGGATCCCGGCCTGGAGGGAGATGGGAGACCACAGGCAGCATGGGAATGCAAGTTAAAATCATCTGTCCTCCTGGAAAAGGGGGTTCAACCCTCGGAGGCTCACGGAAGGGCACATGTGAATATGGACAATACTGAGCTCGTCCCTCTGGCTCTTCTCTGGGGGCTGCCAGCGGGACATGTTCAGGTTCACTGGGAAGAATCACCCCATACCCAACCACCCAGGGGTTCAGAAGATGCTGGTGAGGACCTCTGCATGCCCAGCATCCCTCCCCACCCCAAAACAAGCTCCAGCTTGAGCCACAGGCACTCCTGGGAGGAATTTCTGAGCATGGAGCATCCCATGGTGCGCTCCTCTGGCTGGGACCTCCTCCCACCCATGGCAAAGGGGTTCCTCAGCTTCTCCCCTGCCTTTTGCTCACTGGAGGACGCTGACCATGGACAGAAGGGGAACGTTCCCTGCTCACTGCAGGGGGGTTGGACTAGATGACCTTTAAAGGTCCCTTCCAGCCCAAACCAGCCTGTGGTTCTCTGCTGGTGGGAGCTTGCCGAAGCGCTGGCAGCACACCACTGTTGGCATGAACGATGAGTCAAAGAGCGGGTGACTCCCTCGTCCCACCGAACCCCCTCTCGCAGGAGGTCACCGTGTGAAAACGGTGGGGCTGGGTTTTCAGGAGCAGCCAGATAATTTACAGCCCGTAAACAGAGGTGGCACCACACGTGAGAGCGAGGGTAACGAGATCTCACGCTCCAGGGAGCGTGGCGGCGAGGGAGCCCCCAGCCCGACGGACAGCGCTGCACATTTGGCTGGGGGCTCTCGGCGCTGCTCGCCTTGCTCCGAAGGCAGGACGCAGGGCTGGCTCCGGCAATTAGCTCCTTCCAAATGTCAGCTCCCATGTTTGTTAGCCTCCGATCGTTCCGCCTGCCACAGGGACCCTCATCTTCCCTGGCAGAGCCGCCGTGCGTGCCGCCGACAGGACCCGCAGCGCTGGGAGGCCGGTGGGCAATGGGTGGCCCAGCACCGAGGGCCATTCTCCTGCACCCCTGGGGGGCAAAGCCCACCCAGCGCGGGGAGCAGCGCAGGGTGCCACGCTCTCATGACATCTGCGATGTCCCGAGGAGCTCTTTACATCGAGTTCAGCACAAAATGGGCTTTACCCAGAGGTGCATCCCCACTCGCTCACCTTCTTCTTGACGGCCAGGGGTTGTTCCGTGGCCAGAATCACCAGGAGCTTCTGCAGCGCACCCCCCTCGATTGCTTCGATCTGGACTTTGGGGTTGCTGCAAGGGGAAAAAGCAAAAGGCAGGTCACCAACAGAGTGGGGCACGGAGGGTGGGATGGACCTTGGGTCTGTCCGGGGCAGCACCCTGCAGCAGACACGAAGGAGGGTCAACCCAGGCTGACCCCAGAGCAAAGCCCCCAGCTCCCAGCGACGGCAGCTCATGGTTATGGAGAAGGTGCGAAGCCCTGCAGACCACCTCCAACAGCACAGGACCGATGCAACCTCAAGCCATGGCCAGGGGAAGGGCACGCCGGGCTGTCCACTTCACCCCACCACGTGCCCAAGTCCTACTTCTCTTCCTCCAGCAATGAGTCCTCCCGTGTTCCCCTACTTGGCTTTGCATCGCATTCGTTCTTTACCAGCCTTTTATTTCAGCTCCCACTTTCCCCTCCTCGCCCGCTGCTAAGACACTGCTTTATTTAAACGCTGCAGCACCGTCCCTCCAGCTCACCTGCAAGAAGCTCCTGCCTGTCCCTGGCGCCTCCGAATCACAAACAACACCTGGTGTCACCACCCACACACTTCTTGCTTGAAGTGCTTTCCTCCAAGGACAACAAAGGGCTAAGCTCATCCTTCCGCCTGCAAGAACCAGGCCCAAGTTTTGGGTCTGGATGCAAACAGGCACCCCCAGGGGCTGAGGCATCTCCCCCCCGGGCAAGGGCATCTCAGCCACATGGATGCTTTGCCAACCCGCTTCTACTACGCCATCAAAGATGGCAGGGAGGTCAGATGCTACTCTTCAGCAGGGCTTTCACAGCCAGAGCACGATGTCTACATCCCTGACCCCAGGGCTCTCATGCTCCGAGGAGGAGCTCCAGCTCTTCAGCCTTTGCTGGACTTGGAAGCAGCAATTGCACTGACCAGACAAAGGTCACCAGCCCTGCTCCAGCAGAACACCCACGGCTCTTACCGCTCCCAGAAAGCTGCTGGAGCAGCCAGCGCCAAGCATCAGCCGAGAAATAAGAGAGACAGAGGCAGACAGGGTCATGAAGAAACAACAACAGAAGACAAATGGACTCGGGCAGGGAGCAGCTTCGAATTAAACCCATGGCTCCCAGAAATGCAGCAGAACACTAAGGTCACCCGTGTCAACCAAAGTGCCAGGCAACATCTCCAACTGTCCCTGCTCCATCCAGGCTTTGCTCCTCGCACCGTCAGGGGTTATCCACGGCTCAGAGGTGGCAGGTCTGGTCAGCGGGTTCCCGACTGCAATTAGCAGGCTGACCTCAAGGCAGCAAAAAGGGGTTTGTTGAAAACCACCTTTGATTGCTCCTCCTTCACCCAGGCAGAGCGATGGTGGGGGCACCCTGCCGAGAAGGGGGACATCTGCGACCTGCCCAGGCAGGAGGAAAGGAGAAAGAACTAACCCAGGAGCTCCAGGATCCTCCTGCAGAAGAGATTTCCACAGCATGGTCCACACATGCGCCTGTAGACCCCTTTGTGCCAGCACTGCCCCCAGCATCCCCGGGAGCAAACCAGCTTCTGGTGGTGCCTGGGTCCAGGTGGGACCTGACGCACACACCAAGATGGGTTTTTCCCCCATCCTCACCATGTCAACAAGCGCAGCTGAGTCTCCTCCTGCAACAACAAGATGTTATTTTCCATGTCAACATGGTGGGAGATGACCCATGAGGCCAACTCCCTCTTCCTGCAGAGCAGTGATGGCATCTCTGACGGCTTGGCCTGGGCCCTGATTTTGGAGAGTCAGGAGTCAACGCAGGCAAACAGCATCGGCCTCAAAACCTTCAGCTGCCCCCAGGCAAGCCAAGGCAACTTCCCGCTGGTGACAGCCACCGCTCTCATGTCCAGCCACGCGGACAGCCAGGGCCCCTCCAGCGTGGGGACAGCCCAGGGACGGTGCTGCAGCCCCACAGCATCACAACACCCCGTCCACCCTCAGCAACTTCTCCCAGGGCACAGACAGGAAGGGTACAACGGTGAGATGAAGGACAAAGAGCTCCCAGAGCACCCAAGCGTTGGCTGAAGACCCGTCTAATAAATCCCAGCACCAGGAGATAAGGAGCAGCCAGAGATAAGGAATATCTACCCTATGGAAGGAAACAAATCCTGCACCTCCTTTTGGTCAGGATGGATGTATAAGCCAGACATACCCAGGGCTTGTGAGTAGGCTCCTTGGGGAGCCCAGAGACACAACACCCAGAAGGCAGCAAGGAAACGCCGCAGCCAGAAGCAAGACACGTCCCAAGTTGCTGAGGGTGCCCTCGGCAGGGAGCCGGGCACAGCTACTGCTCAAACTGGGATGGCCGAGCACAGCCAGGCTCACCACAACAGCACGAAACCTTCTCCTGCAGAGGATGCACGACATGGCAGAGCTGCCAGGGCCGTGCTGGGAGCCCCGAGCACCTCCAAAACCCACCCAGCTGCTACAGGAGATGCACAGGCAGAGCCCTCCTGCTGTGACGAGCTCTGCTGCAAAGCTGGCTGGGGAGGAGGAGAGGCTTTTTTCCAGCGATGACAGCTTTGGTCTCTGCCTGTGTCTGTGTACAGCTGGGTTGTGCTCTTTTCTCCTTCGAGCTTTTCTGGAAGAAGTCCCAGTGGAGAGGTTCGGCTCTGCCTGGTACATCACCAGCCACACCACCAGTCAGGCATGTTTTCAACACCGGGCTCTGTGACTGGTGTGGATCATAGAACAGGATCACAGAGTAGAGACAATAGAGCAGTTTTGGTTGGAAAAGGCCTTTAAGATCATTGAGTCCAACCGTTAACCCAGCACTGCCAGGGCACCACTAACCCATGGCCCTCAGCACCACATCTCCACAGCTTTGAAACCCCTCCAGGGATGGGGACTCCACCACTGCCCTGGGCAGCCTGGCACAACCCTTCACAACCCCTCTTGGGGAAGAAATTCTTCCTCATGTCCAACCTAAACCTCCCCTAGAAGAACTTGAGGCCATTTCTTCTAGTCCTATCACTAGTAGTGTTTTGCAAGTTTATTATGATATCTCCTATAGGTATCCCACCTTCTTTAAAATTTACCTCTTTCTCACCTTGTATTTTTGACAGTTCAGTCATTTTTCCAAAGGTTTAATAAATGATCTTATATATCATTCACTGGCTTTCAATAATTTCTTCTTTACACACCATATGGAGGTTGTGTGTTCGATGCTCTATGGCTTCTCTGGGCATTCCACTCTGAAGTCATTGGGAGAGTTATTGTTTGCCTTCAGTAAGAAATAATCTTCTGGAGGATATGTGAGCCTTAAGAACCATGCTTTGTGCAGATCTAAAATGTAGCTTCAGGCCTTGAATTGATGAAGTAGCTTGATTATTCAGTCCATTCAGTTAATAATTCAGTTGTCTTGATTGTTCAGTTAATGTTACGATAACACACAGTTATAGAGTCCCAACAATAATTGTAAATACTGATGTCTGAAATTCTTTCTGACAAATGGTGAGGCTTGTGATGTGTGATTTGCACGTAAATTTTAAACTTTGTCGGGGTCTGTGAATGTGCAAGTTTAATTTGTAGAAAACTTATAAACTTTAGTGTTATTTGTTTTCTTTTCTAGGCTGTCACAGTCAGATTAATGTTGATCATGTCTCATATTGAAAGATTTCAGCATTAAAAGCATGTGGCTAGGATGCAAACTGTGTAATTTTTCTGCAAGGTTAGATGTCTTACTGGAAGACAATTATGTTATTCACTGCTTAATTTAATCCTGCTAATGTGATGATAAATGATTAACTTTACCCAGTTTAAATAACAGGTTCATGTCTTCTAATTTCAATTTCCAGTGCCGTTTACAGTCCTAGTGCCAACAAGGATGCTCTGTCTGCCTTGGATTATCAGGGTCCAAAACGCAAGCTTTACAGTGCTGTACCTGGAAGACTTTTTATTGTCGTAAAGCCATATCAACCTCAAGGAGAAGGGGAAATTCATCTGCACAAAGGAGATAGAGTCAAAGGTGAGTACATAATTAATTTTGAATAAACAGTTTCTTCTGCTAGATGGAAATTTTATTTTAAAACTCTCTTTCATCTGAGAGGTGAAAATAAATCTGTTCAGTAGAAGTGCTTTTCTGCATTTGTTTCTTTAGAAGGTATTTTGCTCCTAGACCTATTTTGTAAGTGATGCATATTTAGCTACTGTTATAACTAAGTGACTTCAGAGTACTACTAAAATTCAAAATATGTGCACTAAGAACAGCATTTTCTTCTACACAGAGCGTTCAATTTGCTTCTACAGTCATTATAGCAAGACGACGAGGGCTCTAAAAGGTTGTAAACGTGTCAGCTATCTCAGCAGCTCAGGAAGGAAATGGGATAAGGTCAAGTCTGTTTCAAGCCCTTTCCTCAAGCAACAATTTATTGGTTAAATAGAAAATGTCTCCTCCTGAGGCTTAGGTTAAGTAGGTAGGTAGGACCTACTGTGAATAGTCTGGGGAGGAAGTTTGGTGGTTCATGTAAAATTTCTGTCCACTGCTACACTTTGTAATGAAGAACGTGTTAAAATCAAGGCCAAATTTTGTGATATTATTTTGAAGACAGTAAATACATCCAAGCACAGCTGGGGAAGTGGGCAGGGGGGTTTACAGGGTTGACCTTCCCAAAGGTGCGTTTTTACGCAGTTTCAGCTGTGGCTTGAAACCGGTCATGGAATAAAAAGACTTTCGCCACAATCCATACAAACCAAATAGCAGTTATGGAAATCAAATACAAAGGAATAAATTCAGTGTCCTAAATAAAAGTGTTAAGCAGCAGAAAGATTCACTTGCAACCATAACTACTTGTCTTAAAAAAGAAAACTTCAAATAGCTCCTCCCTTGAGCCTGCAAACAGTAGTTGGAAAAAAAAGGGAAGCTGTTAGAAGGGATTTTTATGTTTGTATTTGTAGATGTGGCTGATTCTGAAGGGTTTACGGGTTTAATAATTTTTGTTAACTCAAGCCTTCAAAAGTTCTATGGCAGAAACCTGAACAATGCTGCACTTAAAGATAAAATATATGCAAGATTCGGTTTAAATGCAACGAGAAAGGTTAAACTCAGGAGAGCTGGTGATGTCTGTAGGGCTGAATAGAGCATTTTGCAGTCCTGGAAGATGGTGCCTTGATCAGGTAGGAAGCAATGATTATAAACTGAAGAAAATAGTGCGCAAGAACTTTTGGAAGAGCCCATATGAACCTAGGGAGAAGTAAAGCTACATGATTAGTAAAGTAGTGCAAAAATGTAAATGTGATCTTTTCACGTCTTTACAGAAGAATACTGGCTCTCAGATTAAAATGTGAGGGCCTGGGATCTTCTGTATGGAGTTGTCATTGGAAGGATGGAGGAACAAAGTAGTTGAGAAAGATGCTTGTCAGTTATTTACAGGAAAATAAAAAAATGTTGCATATAGCGGGAAAAAAAAAAGATGAAAAAAAGTGAGATTTAAGCACACCCCAAGACTCTTTGCTTATTTGTAATCTGGGGAAATTTAGCAACATCAGAAAGAATTGCTGGTACCTACAAAGGATGAAATTTTAGGAATAATGAGTGGCACTAAAATAACCTTCTACATGGAGTGTGCTTACAGAAATCTGGAGGTGCCAAAAAGTAGAGTGTGAGTATGGTTCAACACCATCATCTCGTCCTTGGGGGACCTTGTATGTGGTTGTGTTCAAGTGACTTGTTAGATTTAAAGCTCTAGGGGTATTTTTGTTTTTGTAGAGGATGTAAGATCAACACAGATTCTTGGCACCAGAATAAAAGAATAGAGACTCCAGACAGCTCTGGAGAAAGACAAGGCGAAAATATGTTCCCTGGCAAAAGAGGAAACAATGCAACAGGTTGCTGAATTTTGTAGGGGCATTTATTATCTGGCTGCTTGTTTACATGAGAATTTGAGACTATTATATGCAAAAATATCTCAAGAATAAGGCATTTAAATTTCAATGAAGTGTTTAATGTTTAAAAGAATTGTTTCAGGAGCTCTTGGTTATAAGTTGTTATGACAGTAACTGGAAACCAATGCAAGAAATTAGTACACTTTTCAAATCTTCTTATGACAGTACAATCTAAAATTGAGATCAGTGGTTTTTGTGGGGGACACTGACCAATGAATGTCAAAATGCTGAAGTAGAAAATGAGATCACATCTGGTCTGTGAGTTTTGAATCTTTATTTACAGGGAAAACGTTCAGTATGGTTACTGAAAGTGACTCTAAATTAATTATTTCTATTAGAAAAAGAGGGCCGTGCCCATCCAACAGCAAATCATCCCTGCAGGGATTGTTTTTTCCGCTTGAAGTATATCAATTGCCCATTAAATTAAAATCTGGCACACTTGTTTTGGAACATTTTATAGGACTTTGAAGCAGTAAAGTCTAGTGAGGTTTCTATACCTGTCAGTCTGCTTTTAGAAAAAGTTTGTACGAAGTGTCCTTAGCGATTGTCAGTGTTACTACTTAAGGTGAAGTCTTGTGAAGTGTAATTTCAGGCTGTTTGCACAGCGAGGCTGGAACTGTGTGACAGATCCCCATTGCAAATCAAAGGAAAAACTTCCCCAACGAGATCAAATCCTGTTTTGTGTTACCATGTCAATGGTTCCTCAGTTGTCACCAAAAAATATGTCAGAAGGCACAGAACAAGGTCACGTCGGGAATGAAGGGTCCAGGTAAAAAGACAGCGATGCTTTAAAAAGGTCTCAGCTGTGTGGCGGTGTGAGGAAGCCATTCAAACTTAGCATATGTGACAAAAAGCCAGGTTTAATTAAATCTGGATTCACATCCCTATTCCAGTCTGAATGTAATTATTTACAGAGAATTAAAAAGATTACACCAATGTGAGAGGCTGATGGGCTCATCCAAAAGCACAAGCAGCAGAGCTCTTACGCTCCTCGTACCTACATGCTGTGCAAATGCCAGAACCACTGGCTATAAGGAGGTCCTGCTTTTTTCCTTTTTCTGGGCAGAAGTCTTTTAGACACTTGCTCAGCGAGACCATGCTCCAGTCAGCACTGGTTTTGATTTTTCTGGGGGTACCCATGCACCTTTGGGGTTTAGCAGCTTCAGCGGTGCTTGGAGGAGATGAAATAGCGTTGAACCCCGTGGAATTCAGTTTGTCCTCAATTTGGAAACACCTTAGGCTCACATTTAAAAAAATAAAAAAAGCTTTGCCTTAACCCCTTCTCCTGTGCCAACTGTTCTGTGCAAAATGCTGGTGCTAAAGTACTGGCTGCTTGCTTGATTTGGGGGGATTCAAACGCGTATTGGCATTTGGTGTGGGAATCTGACCCTGAGGAGATGCTCATCACATGTACATCCCATGAGACTAATCACAGTGAAGATGTAGCAAGGCATTTATTGCAGGGATAAAAACCCAGGACAACATATTACAGAAAGGGATTAGTTGGGAAATGTTTTTATGGATTTTCTTTTTTAACTTGGTAGAATTAGAAGGGTCACAGAGAGGGACAAATTCCTGAACTCTTGATGAGAAGAGCTTTCATCAGATGAAGATGAGGCAGATTGGGATTTTTTTTTTTTTTTTTCTTTCTAAAACCACTAGAAGTGCATGAGTGACTGTAGTTCACAGCATACGATACAAGGAAGCTGCTCAGAGAAAGCTGTGAATGGGCAAGGTCCAAAGACCAAACCAAAAAGGTCTTGTATTAATAGGATATTACAGAGCCTGTACAAGAATATCTGCTTTATTTTTAGTTGTTAGTCATACATACTGACATCATTTGTGTGTCTGCCACTCATGAGAGAAGGGCCATGGCTGTTGTAAAAATAAATCTGAGATCGTTATTTATATGAGAACAAGCCTATTCTTATGTTTTCACATAAAAAAAGAAGAGCGAGCTTCATTCCTCACTGTAACACTTTTAAAGTACTTTGTTTCTTTCTTCATTTTGTATCTAAAAGTCCATGGCAATAAATCTGCCACAATCCAGACACGCACATGTATAAAAAGTGTCTGTAAAAAGGAATTTTTACGGACACCCAGCTTTCGGGTTGCTAAATTGAATTCTTATGCTGCAGATCAAGTGGCTTCTTTTATAACAAAGCTCAGAGGTAGGAAGAGAATGCAGTGCTCCAAAGTTCTTTGTGAGTGAAGAATTAGCAGTTTTCTGTGGCGTGAAGATAAATCATTACAGAAGTACCTGTGCATCCTCGAGAAGGGTACCTCTGATTCAAAGCTGCCCTAGCATGCCTTGTAGGAACGGTAGCAGATGTGAGTTCTGGGTAGCAATCAACATGGTGCAGACAATCCCTGGTCACTTAGAAGTAAACCAATCAAAATTGTTTTCAGAATCTATTAAAACATATCTGAAATGTGTACAAAAGATCCCTCCCTGACCTAGAAAGAAAAAAAACCCACGTGGTGGCCTGCCAAATACTTCAAGAACTTTTGATGTCTCACCCTCTTGAAAGGTTCATGATTCTTGTCTTTCTGTGTGCTTTTATTAGAGCATTTCCATTTTCCATGTGATTTCTCATTATTTCCTTCAATTTTCAGGTCCCAGATCATAGTATAGTTTGTCCATAGGTGGCTTCCAACTGTAAATTTTTACTGTCCTCTCTTACTTTTGTTGCCTGCTCTGATACTACTGTCTCCCCTCTTTCACCTGGAAGGCAAACAGAATGCAGGGCTGGTTTTGGAAAATGCTCTTATTGTAACTAAACACGTTTTCTAGTGCTTAGTATCTAGAAAAATGAGGAGTTATTTCAGTATGTCAAATATGCTCCAACAGACTTTTTCATGAACCTTCTGAGATGCCTCCTGTGCAGGCACAGGCTGCACAGCTGAGAAGAGTTTGCCACAACCGAGGTCTGTTCTCGGCTACGTTCTCTGGGGTCAGAGAAGCGGTAGTAATTCAGTAGTAGTGACTCAAGCATCTGTTCTGGGCAGAAAGTCAGTAGTTCTCAGCACTGGAAATATTGACCCTTGCTACACACTTTTTATTTCAGCGTGCTCTCAGCCAGGAGAGCAATCCAAATATATCGCTAAAATTTTCATTTCTTGTGAAATCTCCTTGTAAGTCATTTTGAAAAAGAAAGATTATTAAACCCCTGCTGTGCTTGAAGATATTGCTAACAGACAGCACTTGTGGGCAGAAGGAAAGTTGGTCTCCCAGGCATTTGCACTCGTTAGATTAGTAAATAAAATACTGGAAAGGGAAGAGGCTCAGAAATGCCATTTTGTTTCTTCAAGAGCATTTTGTACCTTGTATGAATAAGTACGGCAGCAAAATTTAACCTAAGAGGTTTGCCGGAACATTGTTTTGCTACTCTTTTATATGAAGGATGAAATTAATGTGAAGTACAATATTAATCTTACTCAGAATCATTGGTCTATTTTATTTCCTTACTGTCCCCTGACTTGATTCTTTTGATTTAAACTCCTAACATAACTAGCTATGACTCCTCACAGATAATAACCCAACTCATTTCTTCAGGTTGCTTGTATCTGAAGAGCAGGAGAGAGTTGTGCTTCACACTGGTGTAACAAAGACACAGCCGTGCTCCTGCTCCAGCACAACTCCCTTTGCTGTCAAGGCTGTGAGAAAGTTATTAGGACCTAAGAGTATCTACAAATCCCTGTTCTCCTCACTCTTGAGTACTTAAAGGCAGCCTTCCTTCAGGAGTCAGTAACTTGCCTGAAATATTCAGAGGACAGTGAATACTAGAAGACCGAGAGAGGAGCTATGACTGGCATACGAGCACGCTAGCCTCGTCCAACATGATAGTCCAGGCTCCAGATCTAAGTAGGTTGGGGACATCTTCTCAGATCTTCTCTCTACTCTGCATTCCCCTGATCTGTAGTTTGGGCATCACTGTAGAGAAAAACAAACCTGACTCCACCTTCCTCAACAGAGATGGTGATTAATGTTACAAACGGACGTATTTTTCCAATGCTTGGTTTGAAATTCTGTCCAAAATTCAAATTAGTGCAGGAGATGTGTTTCTTGTGCTGTTTTTCTCTCTTTTTCACTTTCCCCAAACTATTTAAGAGACACTCAAATAGCAGGAAAACGATGATCTTCATAGAAAGTTGTTGGCAAAGATAAAAAAGGAAGGAAAAAAATACCCAGGGCCAAATCCTTAACAGCACAGCTCAGTTGAGCCATATTTCCTCAGATGTAGAGGTTTATGTGTGGATTATTGTATTTGTAGATTTTGACATAGTGAGTGGTTGCTCTGTTAATAGTCACCGTCATCTTCACATCCCAAGGTCCTTTTCCTCAACATTGCTTGTTTGCCGTGTTTCTTTCTTGAGAAAGTAGAGGTGATAAAAGATGAAAAGCTGTTTTAAGTCAGGATCTAGCCTGACATTGTGGCCGTGGTGGTTTGGGCTGGTGACATGCACCCAGAACCTGAAGCTGAGGCTACTTCGTCTTACCACCTGCTTGCAATGCAAGTGGCCATAGAGACTGATGGGACACAGCCAGAAGATGTGCAGTAAGCTCTAAACACACCGTTAGGAGAAGTCAGATGAATCATTACTGAAGGTAGGGAAGAGAGCTTTTCAGCTAAACCGGCAGAGTCGCTTGGATTACAAAAAAGTAGACTCCTTGAAGCCACAGTTGGATCACACTTTTGTTTTGGAGCCAGACTGGAAGTTAAATATAAGTTTAAAAATGTAAGAATATTTTCTGTCTGTGTTGTTTCTCTAATTTGGTTTCTCTACGAGGTCCCACAGACCAAGGTGTGAAAGAACTGTATATGCTTCTCCACTAAAAGAAATGTCTGTGACGCCGCAGTTGAATCTGATTGCTCAGGTCAATTATATAGCATCATTAACTTCAGATGCACAAGGCTTTCCTTCCGGATTGTATGGGGACCGCACACAATCAAAGAACATTTTCTCCGTGGCAGCTGGGGCACAGTCACTTGTTTGCATGCTGGAGGCCTTCATGTGGTTGTCATCGGAGTGATAGCCAAGGACTTCCTCCCAGCCCTGTTGTGCCGATCTCAAGTTATGTCAAGTCTCTCTTGATGAAGTATTTGAAAGCCCTAAGGCAGAACAGACAGATCCTGTTCATCATTAGTCACGGTGAGGGAGGGATATCTATCAGGAGCAAGTAGGGGTAGATAATAAATAAGCACAATTGAAACTAAAACCAGATTTTTAGCTCTCTTTAAGAGAGAGCAAGACTAAGCTGTAACTCGTGCTGACTTTCGTGTCTGTTGTGTGTAAGGTCTGAGCCAAGTTGCTCTTCAGATGCAGGAAACTGCCACCGTGCACAGAACTTGTCTCGTAATATTGTTTTCGAGTTACCTGGTTGTATGCAAAAATAGATCAAATACTGAATTTTTGTTTACATTCGTCCAATTTTGATTTGCAGTTTTGCTCACATAATTGAACATAATTCTTTTTTTAAACTATGCATTTGTTGTGAAATGCATACCGGGGTTCGTGATATTACTAGAACCTTAATTTTACTCTTATAACATCAGATTCTTCTTGTTATTTGTGTTGTCTGTGAAGAGACTCTGCCCTGCTCTTGTTATAGCAACCACATGGTTTGTTTTTATTAAAAGCAAAAGGAAAAAATGCTGGAAATTATAAAGCTTAATTATTTATTTTGGGACAGTTATCCTTTGATATACCATTGTTATATCCTTCAGAAGGGAAAATGGTGATTAGAAAATCTCTTGCTGGTATTAAATTATCTATTACAACTTGTCTCTTAAGCACTGTCGTGAGAGGAAAAAGACAGAAGTTAAGCATTAGTGGGTACAAAAGATAAATCATAATTTTTGAATTATCCATTGAGTTCCCAGTTAGCCCTATGGAAATACAAGAAGTGTTGCCAGTTGTTGTAGATATGTAGATTGTTATGGCTTTGGCTCCTGCTGCAGCATTTCTTATTAATGCCACCACCTGAGATACGCTAAAAAGATTACATCAAGTTTTTTTGGTAGTGCAGAACCATAGAATCATAGAAGGATAGAATCATTGAGGTTGGAAAAGACCTCTACGATCAAGTCCAACCATCAACCCAACACTACCGTGACCATGCAATGACGTCCTGGGTCCCTTGACCACACGTTTTTTGAACCCCTCCAGGGATGGTGACTCCACCACCGCCCTGGGCAGCTTGTTCCAATGCTTCATCACTTTTTCAGTAAAGAAATGTTTCCTAATATCCCATCTAAACCTCCGCTGGTGCAACTTGAGGCCATTTCCCCTCATCCTATCACTTCTTGGCCTTTTGGCTAAGAGCAAGTGTGTAGTAACCATCTGGATCTCAACTTCAGCCTTTTGAATAGTAGGCCCTATGTGCTCATCCTCCACCTCGCCAACATGTCTCTGTCTCTGCACATCAGCGATATCCCTGGCTACCCAATGTTTGCCTCTCATGTCATCTCTGTGTCTCTGGCAGTTCCACCAGGCTTTCCCTTCCTTTCCTGGCACCTATAATGATGTTCTTCCATGAGAGCAAGTCCAAAGGTGCTGTCGTTTTGTTCGTAGGTGTAATCACCAGAGAGGCTTGAACCAAAATTGTGAAGGCTGCATGCCTTCATTTCTACCTTCTACCTCTTTTCCGTAGACATTCTATCTTCAGGCAGGACTATGTGTATTTTTGCTTTGCTTTTCCTATTAGTAGTTGCAAATATTTAATAATTCATGTCATAATGAGGTAAAGTGGGACTGGTCTTGCTCTGTAGTAATCACTTTTCATCTTGCAGTCTCTGATAGACTTACAAAGCAAATTTATTTTCCCAGCTTGCTTTGGATGTCTTATCAGCTGCTACCACCATAAACACACAAAATTACTCTATGGGTGTAAAATACCAAACTTCCTTCTTACAGTGCAAATCCTTTTTGGAGATGGAGATATCCGTGTAATTTGGAGCATCAGAACGGCAGATCTGACAGATTAATAAAATACCAAATTAGGGAAGTCGTTCTCAGTCTCTTAAGTATTTTTTTTCCTCCCTCTCTTGCCAGTTTATGGAGTGAAATCAGGACTGAGGTTCAGTGATGGAAGCTCTCCTCAAAAAACCCTAATTATTTGCAATAGGAATCTTTCACTGTCTCGTATTTTGGAATTTCTTTCAGCTGCAGTTCTACAGTCATTTTTATTATTTGAAGGTGAATCCATGTACGTCACGATCCTCCAATAATTATAATATCTATATATGTTATTAATTAAGTTTGCCTACTTCCTTATCTCATGTATAAGATCTATTCTTATATGAACAGAGGTCATATTATTCAAAATACGTTGGAAGCTGATGAATACCCAGTAAATATTGGATGAATGAATAGGCTTCTGTTTTATGTGACATTGAATTATCAGATTGACTTTTTGTGTTAATGTGCACAGCACGGGTTGTAAAAATTTTCAGGAACTGGAATTTATCAACATAATTTTCATTAATTATGCCCCAAATGTATTTGTATTAATACTGATATTTATTTATCATTATATGAATACACTTTGTTTATTATTTATGATATTAATACACTTCAAGCACAGATCTGGTTTATTCGGTTTTGCCTGCATTTAAATGTAGAGCTGAAGTATTTTCTGCTTATGTCAACAATAGCAGGAGGTGTCAGATAATTAGAAGAAAAGGCATGCTAAAAACATTTTATGCAGCTTATGTGTCACTGGAGAGTTGTTGGCTTCCAAGGTCAGTGCCCTCCCCCATTATCTGTTAAATACCTACCTGGCTACCTATAGCTTTCC
>JAVSBS010026780.1:22918-120364 GCA_033124195.1 Coracias cyanogaster | reverse complement strand
TTTCCTCATCTGTGTCAGAAAGGTGCGTGATAAATTGTGCATTTGAGACCCATCCAGGTGTAGGATTTGGCCTTAATGGATCTATTTCCTCGGGCTTAGTACGCACTTACTGACAGTGATGTGTAAATATGCAGTTTGTGAAATCTGTATCTCTCCATTTACTACATTGAAAGACCTCAAACTGACACATTTAACAACATTTTTTCTGTCGAGTATCTATGTTAATAGATACCCGTGCTCCGTAACTAATACCACAAATAGCTTAGAATAGCATTAATGAAAAACATGAATGGTAAACATTTAATTTCAACCGCAGTTTTACAGATCCTGGTTACAGATTCTTACCCCCTCTTTAGTATCGCCATGATTTATTTAGTTGGTTTTGGTTTTTTTTTTAACCTATCGTTGATTTGATTGTCATCTTACTCCACAGAAGCACAAATCAAGTTCAAATTCAATGCCACGGAGCCACAGCAGTTGCACTGATGCTGAGTTCAATTGCAGTCAGGGTCAGGGACTACGATTAAAGGCTGATAAAGTACATTTTAACAGAGCAAAGAGCGCTTGTGTTGGAGAAGTCGCTCTGAGCAAGTTCATATCACCCTGCAGAGATGCAATCCTAGGTCTTGACAACCATATGCACACCTTAGGAAAGGCTAATTAGCCTTGATTTTCAGCAGGGCCAGTTAGGATGGAGCTGTGCTGCTTCTGCTGCCACGGGCTTCTTCTGGGCAGCTCAAGGACCTCTCCACCAAACGTTGTGTTTTGTACAGATGGGCTCTGAGGACCGGTGGTGTCTGAGTGAGCTGCATTCCCACTCAATCTATTTAGAAGAGCTGACCACGTTTTTGTTAATAATATCACCTTTGTTCCAATATTACAGTAGCTTTTTAATAGTATGCTGATGTTCTTTTATATTAAACATAGAGTGATTCGTAGGAACTTGTATAAAAATAATCTAAATGTAATACTTCGGAGGTATTTAGGATCCTTTCATTGCTGTAGTTCTTCTCCGGTTGCCTACTAGTGAAAACATACTTTGTTGTTCTGCAGTCTTTTGTCACAGTCCTTGTTGAGTCCTAAGATTAATATTGAGATAATTAGAACAACAGGAAACAGCTTTTTCTCCTATTGGTAAATCATTCTCCTCCCTATCGTTGTTATCTTCTAGCGAGAAAAGTCATTGAAATGTTTCAAAAGGCACCTCCATTGTGTATTGAACCTATGGGATATTCAAGTGTTGGCTGCGTACTCCAACCATTAAATCACATTACTCGACCTACATTACAAATCTCTGGAGCGACCCACTAAATAAAATAGCATGTTTCCTTAGGAAGTAGAAAACACATGAGCTATGAAAATATATATTATTAAAACTCAATTTTAATGCGGGTTCAGTTTTACAATGGGTTCAGCCCTCCAGCTCAATTTGAACAGGCCAGGCAATTTTTTTTTTTTTGTCTTAGTATGAGCATGCATTTATCCTGATAAAAGCAGCAATGAGAAACCTGAAAATGGAAAGAATTATGTAAGGGCCAGGAAACCCATGACAAAAATAAATTTAGGAAGAGGTTCCAAAGTGATCAGGGAGGGTTGCATTTAAAGGTTGCCCTGTGCCCATTTTGGGGGTACCAGCATTTGAGTTACCGTGCGGTGTTTGCTTTTAGTGACATGACATTCAGTTATTACTGACCGTGTTATGTAACTACAGTTGGTATTTACATGAGAAGAGAAAAAAAAATCTTAATGCTTCCTCTGTCTCTCTCCATTTAGTTTTAAGCGTTGGTGAAGGTGGATTCTGGGAAGGCAGCACCCGGGGGCATATTGGATGGTTTCCTGCAGAATGCGTTGAAGAAGTTCAGTGTAAACCAAATGAAAGCAAACCAGGTAATCGGATCAAGTTCCTGTTGAGTCCTAACAATGACAAATGCGACGTGTCTGTCCGAGCGGAGAGGCAGCCTAGACGGTAACGTCTAGGTGTGTTTGTGCGATACTCCAAACCGGAGAATTAAATAAAGCTGAGCTGCTGAATTTAAAAATTAAGATGGCTTTATTGATCAGATTTTGCTGGATGCTGTCCAAGCAAATAGTCTTTCTCGTGAGGGACTATGCTGTGAAGAACTGAGAAAGCTTTACACAGAACAGTACGCAGGGGTTTTGTAAAGCATTATGCCGCGTTTTATTTTCTTACAGTATGGGAGAATGGCTAATTAGACAATTAAATAATGGGAGAAAAACTCGTTGGTCATGTCCCAGTCTGAGGTAGTCATACAGTGTGTTTAGCCCTTGTTCATAGCAATAAAGTTCTGTCTGTCAATATTTTACTAAATTTTAGAGGCGGCATCCATTAGTGGGATGTCCCATTTACATCCTTACTGGTGACAAAGGAAACAGAATCCTCCTTTTTCATACACTCATATTGCCATAGTAAGTAAAACACAAGTGATTTTAAGCAAAGAGTCTTCACAATTCTGGCATAATAAAAGAAAAAGAACTGTACACTGAAGCATGCTATTTTAAGAATTACCCACCTTCTCATAATTTCTCTGCTTTTCAGAATAAAGGTATGAGGACATCCTCTCTAATTAAAAGCTCATTATGAATGAGCTCCGAGAGTATAATTAATGTTGTCCAGGAGTGTATGCAGTTTTAAATGAACTACGGAGGTGGTTTGGCTCTATGATGTATTGATGAAGAACTTTTGGCATTGCACGGATGTTGCACTAAAATCCACGCATCGTATCATTCATTCATAAGCATTATTCTTTTATGGATGTCGTTATAAATGGCACAGGTATTCTTTTTATATATATACCCTCTCTATAGATGTGATAGAATGGAGTAGAATGCATTGGACAGGATAATAGTTCCAGGGTAGTAAGGATTTGGAAATAATATTTAGTAAGTATTTTCATTTCTTCAGTTATAATGAAAGTCATGGTAAGATGAAACAGATTTTCAGGTATGAGCAGAAAGGGAGGCAAAAAGTTAGCTTTTGTAATCTGAAAATTTTAAAAGAATGAGGGAATGAGGCATCAGGGACACTGCTCTCGGTAACTAAACACTGTGTGAAAAGGTTATACTTCCTTTTCTGTTTCCCCTGTGAGACAGACAAAGAGGCAAAATCAGATCTAATATTTGGAGGGCATGGATTTAGACGCTGAGCAGAGTGAGAGAATAGTTGTGTAGCTGTTCCAAGAGCTTGAGAACAAACCAGAATTTAAAGATGGAGGAGTATTCAACAAGAGGAAGACTGGGGTTGGAATGAGCAAATTTAGGAGCAGTGCAGTTCTCAAATACTAGATGTAAAAAGGGCGTAACAAGTTGCAATTCTAGTGTGATTTCATTTGTTGTAAACATTCTGGAAGATGAATTAATTCAGTCAGTGTGCAACATGAGCTGGTGAGGAGCCATCTGTGAACTGTTCTGAAGATTCTTCAATAAAACCTTGTGGTCACTTGCTTGAAAGACTTCAGAAAGATGTCATCTATCTTAGTAAGTCATCACAAGCACCTTTCTTGGGTCTATCATGGCAACTATGCTTTAAATTTCGGTTGTGAATTTGTCTCCAAATCTGAAGTAAATTCTGCAGAGAGGCTTAAAGTGAAGGTCTAAAATATGAGAGGACTTTTGCGTGGTCTGTAGTGGTTTTGAAGAGAAGGTAACCAAAGCTATTTGTCACAAATCCTTAAAGATCTTTTCAAGAAATAATGTAAGCAGTAAATTCACTATGTGACATGATTGGTTTAATATATGACAGGATTGTTTTGAGGCAAAAATGTCTTTGATCATTCAAAGGAAAATTAATATCAGAAAAGAAATTGTCACAAGAATAGCAAAAAAGATTACCAAAGCTGGAAGTGTTAAAAAAAATAGAAACATCTTACAAATTTTCTGACATGAAATTATGAAAACCTCTGCTATGGGCCTGGCAAAACACCAGAGCATTTACTCTCATTTATACCTATTTATACAACATTTACTGTAGTTTCTACCCATTTTATACCTATTCCATATTGTCTTTCCGATTGTTTTCCTAATTGCTTATAGTATAGTGTGAATAATAATGTTAACATAGCTAAAAAGATTTCTAATATACCATTCTTCTACTCTAAAAGAGATGAAAATATAATTAAATAAGCACAGAATGGGCACGTTTTCTATAGCTTTGGACTTGTGCACTCACATACTTTGCTGGGCTGGCTTGAAAAATGTCCTGTACCCAGAGGGCACGAAGGAGGTGCGGTGCTTCTCTGCGTAATGTGATCGAGGTTGGAGCTGTGAGTATGAAATACATGAAATCCCCAGCATGTGCCGTATTATTATTGAAATATGGTATGGACTGAAAGCAGCTGATCGCAGGATTGCTCTATGCAGCTTCATTCCCTTTGCAGAGCAAACAATGGCAATGAAAGAGGGGAGCTTTCTAAGCAAAAATCAGCCAGTACTCCCTCTGAGTACAAATGCAAAAGTAATTTCAAGAAATGTGTTAAGCATGGGGAAATGATTAGAAATTAAATTAGGTCTACTGGGAATGCTGAAAGAACATCAGCTGAGAAACATCACAAACTTGTGCGAGTTGCAAGAATTTGCATCCCGGACTTTGCAATGCAGCAGAACTTCTTATGATAATGATTTTGAAACTAGTTCATCTGAATGTGTAGCGAATGCATCTCAAACTCAGCCTTTTTCAGACCAGCACCACCGTAACAATTCTTTTCTATAAATGAGGTTTAGGAACACTTCTTCAAACAGCTTCTCTGCTGTTAGGTTTGAATAATTGTGATTAATAGTACCTTGTCATTTGCATGGCGTGACTGAAAGACAGAGGAATAGGTGTTGGAAAAAAAGAAACCACAATTAAACACTACATGCCCAGTAAAACTGGCGGGCAGGTGCTTCATGTTGTGCTGATGTATCACCTCATTTCTAAGACAGGTTTGATTTTCAGGCAGCTCCGTTGCCATCCCGACTGTTCTCTGGAAGGAGGCAGTACGGAACAGCACCTGGTTCCTGTGATCCCTCCAAAGATACCGTGCTAGCTTGGCAGGTTCTGTTTTCCAAAAAAAAATCATGTTGACTGACATTAATTCTATATCCCTTCTTTAATCCTTCATTAATAGTGACTTTTAGGAATTATTCCATTCTTTCACTAGGATTGATGCCAAGCTCTTAGGCTTTTAATTATCCAGGTTGTCTCATTTGCCCTTTAATAGCACTGGCACAGGACCTGCTGCCTTTCGGTCTTAAGAAGTTTCCTTGACATTTCGGGATCTAATGAAAAGGGGAGAACAACAAAGAAAATAATTATCTGTGGTCTGCTAAGTTCTTTTGCCTGCTTTTAAAAAATTCGTAGACACAGAACCTTTGTACCATCTCATTTTAAAGAGTGTCGCCTTAGTAGCCAGGTTTTTTTTTTTTTTTTAACATTCTCCTGAATTATTCTTAGAGAGAAAGTATTCCTTCAGGTGAGATTGATACTTCTTGTTTTTCCCCTGTGCAGGCACAGAATATTTCTTCTTTCTGCATTGACAGTTCTTCTGTTATCCAGTAATGAACCAAATCAATTTTTAAATTTCTTTGTATTCCTAAATATGTGAAGATATATTAAGTTTTTTTGCTAAAATGTGGAAGATACAGTTTTCCTTCTCCTGCTTAAGTTTAGATATTTCCATTTGCTTTTCTTCCACCATAGGGTATTACTCCAACTGGAAAGATTTACTACAAAAATGCTTTCTGTTAGACTTGTGATTTTATACTCCACGTCCTTCAGAATTCAGAGATATAGATCATCTGATCGCTCACAACTGAGGTGAAGTATTCCTTTTCAAGCTAGAAGTCATCTTTCACTACATTCTCTCTTTACCACTTATTATTCCTTCCTCCCTAATGTGCCTGAAGAACTCAGATTTCAGGAATGATACTGAGGTGAAGGCAGACTCAGCACGTCTTTTAGTAATTCTTTCTGTCCTGCAACTCTTGTCCTCCTCAGCGTGCGTTTCCTTGAGTTCCATCCTCATCTTTAATGTTGTCTTTGGGGTGGCTTGTCATTTAGGAGCATCCTTCGTGCATTTTTCTATCCTTTGGCCTTGGGGTGCATCTCCTCAGTAGTAGTTGTGGTTGCCATATGAGTCCTGAGAGTTTATTTCAGAGTAGATCTAATATGAGCTTATTCAAGAGCTCATTTTTCCATGACAGAATCCACTCTGCAAGCAGGTCTGCTCAGCCTTGGGGGCTGCCGCAGGGTGGGCAGCACTTTCAAAGCAGATTCCTGGTCCAGACTAAAACGCTAATGTAGATGCGCCCATGCTGACCTCTAGTGTCCCTGCTGCTCCGAGCAAACGCTGCCTAGCATCTAAACTGGGATTTCTCCGTCAAAATATCTGGGCTTAAACATTCCGTATAGCTTACTCCTGAGCTTCCAGCAACTTGAAAATGTAATGACAGGTTAGCCAGTAATGGTGTAGTTCCCTTGCCCGTTTCTTTTTACCGATGTAATCACACATATAAGTGGAAATTGCAGCGTTCCATATCCAACATTCCCTCTCGATTTCAGAAGTTACCAAACAAGTCACCATTAATAAAAAGCATGCAGGCTGCTATTTCTTGAAGTATGGGATTTTCTTTATTCCGCGAAACTAAAAGCTAAGCTTTGTTTAGTTTTTAACGCCTCGTGCATTCAATAAAAACAGATTTGTTCCTCATTTCCACCATCCCTTTTTATAATTAGCACAACGCCTTCCCAGACAATCCAGTCAGCCAGGCTGCTAGAAAATTGATTTGCCGTCTTGCAAAAAAAGAAAGTTGCTTTACTGTGAGTTGAGGAGCTGACATCTGTACGAGGAGCTGGTAGCTGCTCTCTCCTCTGCAGACGAGTGTCTTGGCTCATGCTGTATCTGAAAGTTTTCTTCCCTTGCCTACCACATCAAGGCTGCTTTCTCCACGCTGCCTTTTGGAACAGTCACCAACATTTTTTGTCCACTGAAGTATATCTGGGTACTGTTTCGATGAATAATAGCTGGTGTAAGTAGAAGTTGTGCCAGGGACCCACCAACAGTTAAACGGGGTGGATGGTTCTACGCCAGAGCACAGGTTGCAGCGGTGACTGTGTCCTGTATGGACATAGGTAGGCTGCCTGAAGTTCTAAAATCCTAGATTTCCCTGGTTTATGCTCTAAAGTAGGTTATAATTAATTTCAAACATGTCCTGTTTAACCTTTCATGAGAAGGATGGCTGCTAGAAAATAAATTCTTTTTGTTTACCTTTAAGCATCTCAGGGTAGTGATGGGGTAGGTATATTAAAAAGCAGTGTCGTTACTGGGCATACTCCATGTCGTAGTTGAACAGTAAAGCATGTGAAAGGAAATGAAGGAAATAAGAAATGTCTTGCACCAGGGGAGGTTTAGGTTGTACATGAGGAGCAATTGCTTCTCCACAAGGGTCGTGAAGGTCTGTCCCAGGCTGCCCAGGGCAGTGGTGGAGTCCCCATCCCTGGTAGGGTTTCAAAGCTGTGGAGATGTGGTGCTGAGGAACATGGTGTAGTGGTGCCCTGGTAGTGCTGGGCTGATGGTTGGCCTTGATAATTTTAAAGGTCTTTTCCAACCTAAACAATTCTGTGATTCTATGAAATTTGATCTTTGTGTGTGCAGCTCATTGTATCTCGATATGGAACAGAGATGTAATGTGCTGACCCCATCCCCAAATCATCAAGCCCAGAGGACATGATGGAGCCCATGTTCACATATATGGATTTCTTTCCTGAATATAAAAGGAAAAAATGTTAACCCACCTGACACGTAGGCGGAGCACAGCTTGCATGTTCATCCAAGGACTCTGATGGGGCACTTGCTGTGGAACAGACCTGGCCCTCAGCTAGCTAGGCTGGACTTGGAGCACTTGCATACAGCCATCGCTCCCCCTTCCTCTAAGTTCAGGGTCACCTGATTTTGTCAGTCAGGAGCTACATTTACATAGATGGATAGTTCAAGATGTATTTAAAGTCTCTGATGAGGCTTTGCTCAGTTTGCATCCTGTCTTAATCTGTGAGCTCATCAAGAACTGAAATCAGTGAGTTGTAGCTCTGATCCTTCTAGAATAAAGACAGGAGTCTTGGTTTACCAAATATGCTATTTGGACGTAATAGATAGTCAGAACATAATGAGCTGCAAAAACACTCCCAAATCATATGTAATTATGCATGTAAAGGTCAGCACTGGAAGAAAAAGACAGAAAATAATAAAATCTTTTCATCCAGCCTCTTCCCTTAATTACCCACCTTTCATAAACGATTCAAATTAAGAAAATCTTTTTTAAAAGACTTTTTCCTGCTTTGTTAATTTAACTAGAAAGACAAGTGTAGGAATGGATGGAAAGATTGTAGAGGTTATTAGAACTCTGAAAACTTCCATAAATGAAATAAATTTGCAAACCGCTGGAAGGAATTTCAATGAGAATTTCAATTTGCAAAAGAGCCTGCAAATAAGAGACGCTGTCTGACCAGATGAGCACCTTGAGGTTTTTGATAATGTTTTGATAAATGCTCCTTCCTCGTGATTTCACCTTGAATAGAAGGTACCTGTGAATCTGTGACAAAATTGTCCTGCAATTTGAATGTTTGGCATGAGCGGCAGCAGTTGAGGACTAAACATTACTGCAGCTGGAAGGACTAAATGGAGACAGAACAAAAGTAATTTTTATATGCATAAGAAGGGAAAACCACATTTTTGTTAGGAAAGTTAATCACAAACATTCTCATTTTGGTTGTGTGACGAGCTATGAAGTCTGATAGCTTGGAAACGTGTTCCGACTCAGCAGTGCAGGCAACGGCTGGATTTAATATGGCACAGGGAATATAAACCAAATTAAAAAAAAAAAAATCAGCCTTGCAAGATTGCGTCACATGTAAATGGGTTTATCACTGTAAGAAGTGGTATGATGTGGATACAAATTCAGCCATTTGGAAATGGATAGAAAGCTCAAGAGATTAATATGATATCCTTGTAATCCCAGAGTCCTAAATGTGGGCCGTGCAGTCAAACAGATGCGTTTATTGAAGTTGATCTATGCCTTTTGAGGAACAGTGTCCAGCTCTCAATCCCTGGTACCCAGAGCTCAAACTGGCAGGACAAACACTCTTGACTAAGCCCCTCTGCCTTGAAGGATGCTGTCCAAAGCTCTGACCTCTGAAATACTCTTTTCTGCCTTGCTTCTTTATTTTGCACAACAAACCACGTGGCTCACAGGGTTCTGAAAAGTTTCACCTTTTGGTAAGTAATTTTCTGCCACAAAATATGTTTCCCATGGACACATTTGTGATGAAAAAAATGGATAAAATGCAGCGCAGCGATCATCCGCAATGATACTGTGTTCTGATTTATGGCTTAGAAAGATCAGGAATATGCTACATACTGGTTATTTGCATCAACTGCATTCCATTCCGTCAAACAGCAGGAAAAAATACTTTATACTGGGAAAAAAAAAAAAAAATCAATGCAAAGGACTAAATCTGAGGTGCTGGCAAGCCAGGCCATAAAACCCAGCTGACACAGAGCTTGGTGCAGTAATAATCAACTAATTGTGACAACTCTCTGTAGCTGAGGATGTAAATCAACTCCACTTTTTGTCTCAAGTAATGGAAATTTAAGGAAGGAACCTCAGCAAGTTTCTGCACTTTAGCTTTGCTGAGCAAAGCATTTGTGTTCTCGGTGATGATAAACAGCAGTTGGGGAAAAGACTTCTAAATGAATCATCGCTCAGTAATAATGCTAATTTGGAAGCAGAGGTAACTCGTGAGCTGGTTTCATCTGCGAGCTGGCTGTAGGATGGAGTCATGTGCTTCCCACACAACCTGGAAATGTGTGTTCTCTCTGACCAAGGATCCCTTAAACTCCTTGCATTCTTTCAGTCTTGGCCTTCTGACCAAGATACAATAGAGGTTTCATACTATAGTAGTGGCATTTGTAAGAAATGCTTTGGAAGAATGACTCTACCAGCTCATCTTGCTGGTCAGCTTCTCTCCCTCAAGTTACAGTGGTTTTCTTTTGGTAATGAGCAACCTGCTCTCGTTGCAGATGTCCCTGCTCACTGCAGGGAGGTTGGACTAGATGACCTGGAAAGGTGTCTTCCAACCCAAACCAGTCTGTGATTCTATAGGAGTTTGGTTTTGAGAAAGAGCAAAACAAGATATTCCATGGTAATAACTTCTTGATTTATCCAGGTTTTGAGAACAGCATAAAGAAAAAATGTTAAAAACTTATTCAAAAGGAAGAAAATACAAGCCTAGGTCTAGAGCTTGTGAAGAATGTCTGCCTCTTGTAAAGAATGTAAGCCTGTCTGCATCTTTATCTCTGAATAAGTAATTTTTAATTCATAACATTTTACTGTCTCGGCCTCCTCAGCTGACGTGCTCTTTATCCCTTTCACTCTGATTTTCATGCTTGCTAAGAGCTACTTAGGAAGAACCCTAATCATCTGAAAAGCAGCAACACAATTCTCTGAAGCATTGAAATAGGCTAAAAATAAATTGCACGGCAATATAGAATTAAACTTATATGTTAGGAAACTCAACATTTCAAATGCATCTGGGATCGCTGATGTGTGAAATCGGACATGCAAGTGTGTAGAGCTTTTCCTTTTCAGATTCTTTCTGCATTTTTCCCTCAAAAAAATGTCAGTCAAACCATACAGGATAAAAAAGTGCAAACTCTGAGGAGTGTCTCCAAAAGAATGGAGTTACCATTATAATGTCTTTTACTTCCAGTGATGCGTTCACATTTTCTGCTCAAAATCATAGTCCATCGAACATTAAGAAGCAACTTTTAAAGCCTGAGAGCGTATCTAGATACCAAAATAGTCTAATGTTACAAACTACTTTAGAAGTATGAAAAAGATAAAGGTATAAAGTGAATCATTTATAAAGTGATACAACCTCCTGAGGAATTTAAGCCCAGTTATTGGTTTAAAACAGAATACTTCAGCCTGTGGCAGTATTTGAGCAGCCCTGTTATACAATATAATAATCTAGAAAGAATACTTAATTTTTTGATTCCTAGTTCTTGTGGAAACTACCCATATAACATGTTTTTTTTCAGCCCATCAAAATCTGAGATCAAGTTATTTCAGTTTTAATCAATTTGGCAATGATTGCTAGTAGGGAAAAATCTTAGATTTCACCTTCTGGAATTTTGGAGCATTTCATATTTCATAAAGAAAATATATTTTGATTGTAATGTGTGTTTCCTGTACTAATAGTTTTCAGGTTTTTTTGATTAGAGGTACTTCTGAATGTCTTATGACCCTCTGATCAAATATACTTGATACTTGCCCTTTCTAGAAATATCTTAAACTACAGTCGCAATAGGTTTTAACTTTTATTTTGCATCCGTTTTTTCCTGAAATTCTCTTTAGTCAGGATTCTCTGATGCACCTTTGCAAATATCACTATGTCAGAATAGATCTGTTAAAAATCATTCCGGGTATCTATCACGAATAAATAAAATGCCATATTTTATTTAACTCATTTTATTCAGCATAACTTAACATTTCTTAAAAACATTTACTAGAAATGGCTGACATAAAGCAAGGCAGGTCTTAGATCTATGCATATTCTGAAAGCATTGGTAAGTCATCTTTTTCTTCTGTATTCTCCTGGACTAAATGACACATTTGGGTTTTTTGCCCTCTTATTTTTAATGGTTCACATAAAAGGCTTGACAACAGAGGCTGAAAACGCTTTGAAACACTCCACAGTTATTTGAGATCAAATTCGTATTGATTTAAGGAAGATGATAGAGCATCTACTTACAGTAATGGCAATGCTGGAGGTGATCAGGAAAATAATGCCTAAATAGCAGCTGCTGTTAGATAATCCATATTCTGTTCTTAAAACATGGCACTACTTTTGGATGGAAAGAGGCTGGTGATTTTTTTTTAATGGAAAGGGGCTTTTTCCAGCTTGCTAAAAGATCCACCAATGTCTGATGGTGAGAAAATGACTTGATAATATGGTACGTGATGGCAGTAACTGATCACAGTAGAAGCAGCAGGAAAACAAGCATGTTATTTTGATTCATTAAAAAAAAAGAACAAAAACAATCAGTTATTACATTACATACCACTTTCTGACTTCATTCTGTAGTGCAAACCATGTAAGTGGAATCCAACCCTTGTTAGAGACCTCTGCTAATTTTATTATTGGATCAGTGCCAAAGGGTCTCACCTTGTCAACTGTTAACCCAGAGTAGTGAGGTAAGGGGTTTAAGGTGTAATTTCTTCATATGAACATCATTTTCTCTCCAACATTTAATCCTGGGCTCCATCGGCTCTAAGTAGGAAAGCTCCAGACATCTCCAGTGTCTTAGCTGGCCATCAACATGGTCACAGAGCTTGTGGGGAGAAGTTTTTCTGTTAGGAGCCTCCCCACTTCTCCTTCCACACATTTCTGTGGCTTTCTGTCTCCAGATGTCTTGTTCTTAGGTATCTGCCACTGCCTGGTTTGTGGCCGCAGGGCAGAGTCAGAAGGGCCTGGTCAGCATCGTTGCGGCCGATGTTCTGTGGCAGTGGTTTTAAAGGTTATGCCTCCAGTGCTGGGCTTGGAAACTGCCTGTGCCAGGGCTGTTCTTACCCAGACCATCAATATCTCAGGGTGCGTTTATTTAGCTAAGTGAAAGAACATCACATCAATATTAATAGTATTATTTTTCATGTTTTTTGCATGGCTGCAAAAATTCAAGATAAGCAAAAAAGTCTTCAGTGTCTTGTTTTGGGGCTTTTTTGTAGCCAAAGGTTCAACTATAATTATACAACGGTCACAGGAAGCTATAAAGTCTTTACTTCATGCTTATAGATATGTTATACATGTATCAAGCACTAGTTTAATGTTATCCAGAGAGAAATTTAAAATACGTATTTTGGCTACTTTCCTGGAAATAATAAAAGGGATTGTATTGAATTTCCTATACAACTCAGTAGTTGAGGAAATGAAATATAATGTATCCTTGTCTCATCTATCTAAGAATTCCTTACGTTTAAAAAATTACAGTTTGTGGAGTAAAGGTTAACAAGAAACCTCTAGAAGCTTTAAGGTTAGCTTTGGCTGAATATTTGGATTATAAGAGTTAAGAAAAGTACTTCTACTCTCTTGAACACATCAGCATGCAATAACACACTGCAGGAGATGGAAACCTGAAGGTCGGGAACCAGAGTAGAACCTTTGCAAGCACTTTATAATGAAAGATGGAGAGTCTTGGTGTTTCAGTATAGGCTGGAAACATTCTACATGCTGTGAAAGCTATCCATGGTCAAAACAAAAATAGATTGGCAAAAACAATCCGGTCAGATACCAGCAACACTGATAACAGACAGGGCTTGAAAAAACCTTGGCAGTGGAAAGGGAGAAGATATGTTGAAGAAGGATTCTGTGCCATGAGTCTGTCTTTGCCAAAGAAGAGCTGCAGGAGGGAAGGGAAAGGAAGGGGTTTCATGCTTTTAGCACAGCTGCAGTTTGGAAGTTGGAAAGTACCTAAGCACAAGAATAACCCAACATTTCTGTAAAGTTTTAAATTAAGTTCAAGTTAGAGCAGACAAGCTCACAGATGCTTTTCCATGGCTATGGAAAAGACAGAGGCATCACTTTGTCAGTTGCTAAGGGAACTAAAAAGTTTATAGTAATATCTCCATCTTGTACAATGTTGTCTGCATAATCACATCCTTCTTGGGTGTAAATTTTGTGCAACTGTGTTTTCTTTGTCAGTTACAATTTTTTTTACTTTTTTTTTCCTCTCCCTATTTCTGCTCTTCAGTTGTACTGGCACAAAGTGTTGTGTGGCTGCACCTTGGACTGAAAGGGAGAAACATAGTGCTTTAAAAAAAAAAAAAAAGGTTAGTTTTTCAGGCTGTTCTGTAGGCAGGCTCCCTTGGAAAAATGATCCATGGTTAACGGGAAGGACAGAAGTCCCATCAGTTGATACTGCATAGAACTACAGCCTCAGTCAGCTGTCTGATAACACAGAAGTTACAGGAGCTAGCAAGAGCCCTCTACTTTGCAGTGATAAGCTGGTAGCAATTATAAGGCACTTAAAAACAATTAATCCTCTCCATTATGCTTTTGTGGTATGAGTGTGATTTACCTGATTGACCATAGACAAAAAAGCTACAGCAGGGAAAGACTCATATCCACCTGACTAGGTAAATGTTGACAGTATTGACATTTCCACCTGAGCTCGTCACCTTTAGATATCTTTCCACATTTTTAGTATGTCTGTGTGCTTCAAACATTTCGCTCACCCTGTAAATTTAGGGACGCAAGCCAAGCCTTTGCTATTCAAATTTCCCAAATGAAAATTAGGGAGAAGAAGGAAGGATGGGCATCGTCATGGTGTTATTTATTAAACTCCATAATAGAAGTTTCCTAAAGAAAATACTCAGAAAACCAACAATTTTTGAATTGCAGCTACATTTTGTGTTCTGAATGTTTTGTCTCAGGTAAGTTAGAAAACTATTTTTATTCTGTTATATTAGCATTTGTTAGACAACGCTTAGAAAAGAAACAGTTATAGTCCTCACTGTGAAGCCCTATAGATTATACTTTTCCTTTCATTTTCCAGGATAAAACCTTTTGTTTGGCCTCATGGAAGACTTTGAGGCCTTAGTAGGCCACTGGTTAGAAAAGAAACAGTTACATTCTTCACTGTAAATCCTTATATATATACCTTTCCTTTCATTTTTGAGGATAAAACCTTTGGTTTGGCCTTGTGTAAGATTTTGAAGCCTTAGTAGGCCACAGGTTGAAAGGAAATGCAGCTATATAGAGATATATGCCAAGGTTTATTTATTTTTAAGGTCCAGAGGATGTTTAAAAATATAATAGAAAGAATGATGATTTTTGTTTGCCCCAGAAAACAGAAGAGGAAGTTGTAGATGAGTGCACTGGTAAGTGCTGCAGGAAGAAAAGCGGAGATAAAAATCTGAGGAGAAGTACAAAGCAAAATTGCAACAGAAATGTAATCCTTCCAATTTTTCTGTTTACTGCTAAGTACTGTTATGATCCTAGAAGTAGGCTGTTCGCTGCTGATAAAGAATGCTCACAGACAGAAGGAAAATCTAGCTAAAAAGTGAAGCAGGGAGTCTTGAGATAAGGAGCTCCTTTGGCTGGAAGAGGGCCTTCCAGTGTTGCTCTCGTTCTTTGGTGATAACATCTCTATATCTAGTCTAATTTTAACCACTTAAAACTGTATCTTCAGGCATTCTGTTCACCAGTATCAGGCTGTGAAGTATAGAATTTTTTGTTTGTTTGTTTTTTTGAGTGAGCAAGGCTTCTGTAGCTCTAGGCCATTCTGGGCCTTCTTCCCTCCATTCCTGTGATCCCCACAGCTCAGCTTTCTTTAGTTTCTTCTCCTGAGCTTTTCTCTTCCCTTGTGGAATCAGCAGAGAGCTGAGACCCCTACTTGCTCCCATCCTCTTAACTAGCTCACAAGTGGCACTTTGTCTCTGACACAGTGCACATAAGCTTTAATTTTTCACCCATTTTGAACCAGTTGCCAAACATCCAGACACCATCGTTACAGGTAAGAGGACACAAAATCACATGTTCTTTCTAATTTTGTTTCTGCCTTTATTTGCTTACTCAAATAAGAAATTGAAGTGAAAAATCTTCTAGAAATGTAGCAGTACCCAAAGCTAAGTCACTTAGGAGGTTTACCAGAGCATCCTGTATTTGAAGGGTTCACTGCAAGGCAATTTCAAGGAAATGCAAATTCCTAATTGCTAATTAGTTAGGAAAACAGGTGAGTCATTTTCATGTTCTTTCTCTGTGCAAGAACATTCTTGCATTCTTGCTCTGTGAACATATTTTTTGTTCTTCTCTCATTCTTGCTTCATTTTTTGAAAACAAATTTTAAGGGTGTAGTTTGTTTTCCTATGAACATTTAACATCTTTCTATGATTCTTACTAATTTGGTTTAATTATTTCATCACAAATAAATGCAATTTCCATGGTGTCTGCTGCTGGCATGGTGAGGTGTTACCTGTTGTCCTGGCAGCAGGTGGACAGATGAAAGAGGAATGTTTTATTTTCTTGCAAGTGTCTTGTTTCATGGGGACAATGGTAGAGTCCATAGGAAATCAGGGAGGAGGAAATGATTGTCAGAAGGATCATGCATTCTTGCTCTGCAATTAAACGTAGGTGCTCCACAGTTTTTGCCTTTTCTAATTTATGCCTCTGAGGTAGTCTAACAGAGTGGGAAAATGCTATTCCTGCTAAGCAGCCTAGAGCTCATTTTCCCTCCACATCATATCTCATCTCCTGAGGAAGCCTTCTATGCTGCAGGATAGAAGATGCTATTCTTAGGAATGGATGTCCTCAGGTCCCCACTCCCCCAAACCATATTGCAACGGTGTTAAAAATTACAGACGCTTAGTAGTACATGTAGACACAGTCCCAGACCTTGACACAAGGGCTTAATGACTCTAAGTAGCTTGGGGTGGGAAGTGTTTATAAGACTGATAAGTAGGGAAAAACATACACCTGGGAAGCAAAATAGCTGACATGGTTGCCAGTGCTGTTAGTTCCATATATTTCGGTGCACCACTACCTCCAGCTTCCCTTCTGTTTTGTGTGTGTGTTTGACTGTACGTTTAGTAGTGGCACTAACCCGTGAAATAGATATATATTGGTTTTATGTTGGGTTGTGTGTAAAACTCTATGTAAATTGTTCCTGAAATAATGCCATCTAAAGTTTAACCTTCAACCAGAGTTTGTGCTTACTCATGCTTCTATGCGTGTGAGAAGGGTACTAATGTTACTGAATTTCTTTTCCTTGTTAAACAGGAGTTGAGCTTATTATCATATATCTTATTAGCTATCTAATAAGTGCAGGTAATAGTGCTTATTTAATTAGAAGCTTCACCTCTAACAAGATGTTTTTAAGTATTACTTTTGACAGATATTTTAGAGTTCCGTTCTGGAAATAAAAAATGCTTCAACCTAAAGATGAACCGTAGTGATTTATATGAGCTACACTGGTGTCGCTGGACTGTGGTAGTCAGTGAGGTTTCACCATGTAGCTAGAGTTGGAAGATTGAAATATATTCTTCTTCAAGTCTTTAGGATTTCTTGAAGTCCTAAACTTACTTAAATAGGGTGCTGCAACTTATATGTTGCATTGAAGTTAATTGGAAGTACTTAAGTACTTGGGTTTTGAAGCATCAGCCAAACATGTAAGAAAGTTCTTGCGAAGCTGCTCTGATCGATAAGGTAAGAAATTTATCATATATGGGATTTTTTTTTTAAACCACACAGAACTTGACTGTTTTCTGTAAAATGGAAGCCTAGTGTTGGCATATCTCATGCATATTTCTAACGTATCACAAACTACTGTTTTGCAGAATGAAGTTAATTTAGTTTCTAGTTCCAGTTGGTTGGGGAGTGGACATTGGCAGTAATCTTGAAGTCTTGCACAGCTACGTCCTTAAATCATAACATCACACTGGTTTATGGCTGCCATGCCTGGTCTATCACATCTAAATGTGATAGATAGTTTTTGCTCTAGAACTAAGATGGTTTTTGCTCTAGAAGTGTCTCTGTTGGAGGCGTTTTCCTGGTTCAGTGGTCAGGTCAGTGTGTATTACTAGTGAATCCTCTACCATTGCTGTCTGATGCACTGGAAAGTGGCTGGAATTAAGACCTTTCTAGGCTAAGCTAGGCTGAGTACTCTCCTCTCTTGCCAGTGGCTTTGTGTCCAGGTCCCCTTCCTTCTGTGCCACCACCACCTGGCTTTGGAGCAGGCGACAGAGAAAACTTGCATTTCCTGAAATTTCAGTCAGTTGTACGTATTCAAGGTAAGACTATATGAGGGAAATGGGGGATACCCACACAAGGCTGATTTCTGGTAATCAGAGTCTTTCTTGATGCATTACAGAGTTGTGGGGACAGCTCTGAGGGACTCTGCCAGCAATACTCACTGGGTTCACACATTTACTCCAGCCTTACACAATGCACAAGACATAATAAAAGTGGTGTAAGATTAACCAGCAGCTCGGCACACTGTATTTTTCCTAGAGTCACAGCAGCTGTGCCAATAAGTAATTTTAATGGAAATCCGCATGGATTATTTTTGGTTTTTTTTTACCTTTTTTGTGCTACCACTCTTTGCTTCAAAATAATTCAGTGAAATGTATTTCCCTCACATAAGGCAGACTATTTGAACTCCAGTTTAAAACTCACTGATGAGTTTTGTCTCCTGTGTGCAATAGGCTACTACCATCCATCCTTTGGGCAAGATGATGGTAGAATAAAGAAAACAGTTGCTAGCAGTATCACAGGTGTTCTCTTGTACACAGGGAAGAGGATCTGGGCTTTGTAATAGGATTCACCCTTGACAAGGATTTTCCCTTAATCCTCATGTTTCAGATAGCTCAAACAGATTACTTGGATGCTGAAACGGGTAGGCTTAAAATGCCATTTATCTCTGATTGCTGGAATGTCGTTCTGGGAAGCATTTGGGAGGACAGTGGTTGTTTTGAATTTAAGGCAGGACTTTCAGATTAACCCTGGAAAAACCCTTTATGGTGCGGGCTCTGGATGACTCAACCTGTGGCAGATTTATGGCTTGACTTGCAGCTACCATTTGAAAGCACGGAGAAAGCATACCAACCACAGGAGCCTGTTAAGTAGCTAATAGTTTTTAATTAAAATAAATCAGCTTGAAATGGTTGTTGTCTGAATAATAAGTAATTTGGAGTCTGGCATGTCCACATCCATAGCAGCCCTATCATCAACCCAGATTTGGGCTCATCTTGGGAAGCGCAGACTAGGATAACAAGGAGTGCTTGGGTCACAGGAATATCGTGACTATCATGAAAAGTAGCCTGAAGTGCAGGTGTGAATTTAAATTGCCATACATCCCTGTCATTCTGATTTAAAATTGTTTAAATTCATTCTAATGTTATACCTTTGGATTAAATTAATTTTGCCCAAGTAGTCCCTTACAGTCAAGCTTTAAAGGTTGTAAATATGTCACTTAAAGGGCCATGAAAATGAGAAACCCAGTTCACCCCACCCCCTGAAACATGAAAGAGTAGCTTGAATGTTGTCACAAACACGAATGCGGAGTTATGAACTAACATTAAAGCTATTCATAAATAAAAGAGACTAAACATTTCCTGGGAACCATATTTTCCAGAGCTAAACAGCATTTTGCTTGAAATATGATTGATATTAAACATTAGGACACTTAAAAATATATCATGGGTAATAAAAGGTATTTTTAAAGCTTTAATTTTAAAAGTATACTATTGCTAAATTTTTTTTTTTTTTTTTCTGAAAGGCTTTAGCTTACAAAGATACATTTTAAGTGTTTTTTTCTAATACTTGCACAATATGACATTGTGATTTCCCCTCCTATAAAACCTCTGCATGCCATATGCATTCTAAGTGCTTCTTTTTGATCCCTTAAGTCCGGTTTTACCGGAGGCTTTGCAATGCTCGTTTTGCTTACGTGGTCAAACATACTTTTCTATGCATATGAATGCACCACTGATTTGTATTGATTTTTCTCTTCCTTGTTATTAATCAAGACTGAATGTGGAGAAAGTTTTGGAGGCTTTCCCTATCATTTTCTTGCTGAGCTGTTCTAGACCACAAAGACGAAAAAATATGCCACAGACCATCCTACAAGCGTGCATAATATATGACCTACTGCTCATTAATATACCTCCTTCATGGGTTTTTTCGACGTCTCAGGAACAAGAACATATTTTGAATGGTTATTATATGCATTTGATGAGCAATTAAGTCAAGGCTTCTTGAAGCTCAAATCTTGCATTACTCCGATCAGCTAACTTCATTAGCTGAAATCTCAAGCGTCTGTTTAGGCAGTTATTTCTCAACAAATCTGACTGTTCTGGTGTCTTCATCTGGAATATCAATATTCAGAAGCTTTCCTATGTTCTTAGCTGGCTGATTGCATCTTTTCCTTACAGAAAATCAATGACTCTTACCTACAGTAGCAGAATTTTAAAAAGAGACAACCAAAGCTAGAGTTTCATTCTCCAATTTAACTTGTGGATGCTGTGTGTGTACATCCCTGCTGTGCCCTATGCTGAAATTCCCTTTGGCCTTCAGATGAGGTCACAAGTGTGCTGCCTTATGCCAAAAAGGTGGGCGTGGGAAGGTGCTTCTTACTCCAAGACCTCTGATACCAACCTTACAACCGAGAGTACCGCAGCTCTCATTTGTGTTCGGTTTGCTCTATTTGATTAACTAGCCTCAGAGTAAACCCACAGTATTGTGACGTTCTATGAACGGGGAGATATTAGCCAAATGAATGAATGCAGGAGTGTTGGGTACATTTTTTGTTTTTCTAGTGGTTTATAATGTGTCTAGGCAGAAGAAGATAAATCCCTGTGTAGATAGTCAGATTTTGCGTGAGGGGTTATCTTAATCCACTACCTGGCAATGAAAGAGCAACACTGTTCCTTAAATCTCTCTGGTATTGTGGTTTTCTGGTCAATCTAACTTCAATGCAGAGTTTTTAATAGTAATTATAAATTTGAAATCGGCTTAGCTTGCAGTTTTCCACCTGATATTGTGCAAAAGCCTTTTCTTATACTTCCTCAGAGGCAATTTCGTCATGAGCATGAGGCGTTTAAAGAGTTTGTCTTGGCTGTCAGACTGTATATAGAACATGACCTTACTCAAGTTCTCTGACGAGACATCCCTAGTGAGGTTAGGTTTTCCTGTGATCGACGGAATGTGACCTGATTCTATTATCTATTAGCTCCTCATTTAGAGAGTTATCTATTTGTTTATTGCTTACGAAGTTTGTGATTAGCATCGTACCAGCCCAGCCTGTCTTCTGGGTGCTGCTCGAGGTAATGGCAGCACTTGCTCCTCTCTGCTCCTGTTACCCACCATCCAAAGATGACGTTTTTTTCAAGTAAAGGCAAAGTTAATGCGGAAAAGAGGAAGAATCAGCCTGTTAAAAGCCAAATCTGTTATCCAAAATGAGTAGAAAAGCAAAGAAAAAAAAAAGAATATTTTTAAAACAGGAAACATGTAGTAATATTATTCAGATGAAGCTATTCATTTTTTTCTGAGCTTTGTTATCACCATGCTGCATAGTTTTTTATATTTGACTTCATGGTATTCTTCTGAGCACTGGCCACACAGCAGGACATCCTCTCAATCTTCTGAAGGAGAGAAGCAAAGATTAACAGGGGAAGCATCAAACCACTGACATATTACAGTCTTCATAAGAAAATATGCCCTTATCAAACAATAAGTGACTAGGATGCGAATATGTTCCTTCCAGCTTCGTATGTGAGACCAAGTCTTGTTTTGGGAGAGCCCAATATTTTGCAATTTTTATTACATGCTGTTGAGGGCTTGTTGAAAAGTCTTGCCTTTAGGATTTGGGTGAAATATGGTTTGTGTTGCAAGTTTTGGTGCAGGCAAGAAGTCATATCATTGGTCTTTTGTAATAAAATGTGCTGTGTAAGAGATCTTGTCACAACACAAAAGAGCTTAGATAAAATACTGTTTGGTTTTTTTTTTTAACCGATACGGAAGTTATCTTGATACTTTTTCGTAAGGGGAAAACCCAGAAGCTGGGTAGCAAGAGAAAATGGGATCTTTCCTATCTAGAAAATGCCATAAATGCCTTAGTGTTTACCTGTTTGTAGGTGCATATGGAGATAATTATCCTAAAAATGTTCTGTAAGACTGAAGCCACCTTCTGGATGGAGAAGTTGAAGCACAGAGGAAGTGACAAATTTGCCGAGGCATCTCAGGTGTCCTTGAATAAAAATACTCTGGTTAAGAGCTCATCCTTTCTGCTTCTCTGCCACACACAGAAAATTAGAGTAACAAAATGAACATGCACGTCGTCGTTAACGTGCAGTATGATTTCTTAACAGCTGAAGTGCGATGCATTATTGATACCATTCTTTGTTCAGTCGATGGTCACTAGATGGCATTCTTTGGGTACAGAATTTAAGGGGAAAATAATCTGTAATGTTTAATTTCTGTTCAGCTGCATTTCAATCTTCTGTTATTTCTGCCTGAATGTAAAAACTTCAGAAAGGATGTGTTGGGGCAGTGAGAGGGGGGGGGCAAGGAAGCATTTTGCTGTATTTTGTTATTTCAGTGGCTGCACTTTCTAAGCAGGGTAGTTTATCTTGAACTCTAATATTGTGCAAACATTTTGGAATACTTTTCTATTTATTATATATGGAAATATGCTTTTAGATTATAGATTAATGCAGATCTACGAACCTGTCCTGTGTTTCACTCAGGCTCCTTAGTGACAATAATCAATCTCTATGCTATGTTCCAGATAAAAATCACACCTTGAAAGCACTTAAGGCTGAAAGCAGCTAATCAACAACGGCAGCTCTTTGTGGAGTAGAACTGCAGGAAAACTCTGGTAATCAGAGGCTGAGCGCAGATGCTTACTCACGTTGTGTCTTTTAGGGTTGGGACAAGGTGTGCGTGTAATACTATGGCAACCTGCCTCTCAGAAGCTGATCAGCATTCCCATTTAGACCTGAGGACCATTTCCTGATAAAACCTGTGGCAAAGGGATCACAGTGCTGCAGAAATTATGGTGTAATTAAGTGTATCCTTCTAGTAAGAGCTGTAAATGCTGACTGGCTGCATGGCACTCAGTGCCGTATGGCAGGGTGAATAAAAGCAGTCATCATTGATTTCTTAGCTGTGTTTCAGATCTGACTCACCTGTTTTGCTCTAATTCAGAATGAGAGATGAAGTATCTCAAGTGGCTCAGAGGAAAGGGCTCACTGGGGTGGAACTCTGCTTTTCACGCTGTCTGTGTTACCTGAATTTTGTAGTATAGCTGGTGAGATTTCAGATATCCAGCTTGTTTCACATATAAGATTATTAATTTGCCGGCTTTCTTTGTGCTGATCTCTAACATGCCCTCATGACAACCAAGGAACCGTATCGTTTTGAACCAGTTAATAGCAAGAATTTCCAGTTGAATACCAAAATAACTTTGGCACTCTAATCAATAACTTTGGCACTCTAATCCTTCCAAATTTAAATACCTTTTGGTGTCTTTTTGCATAAATAAGAAAAAGTAAAGGCCGCTATCAAAATTCTCATTATTTAAAGGTAATGGTAATGTGTTTCCTGTAAAGGTGAGGGTAACTCAGTAGGTGGCAGCCCTCTTAAGCCAAAGAAGCAGCAAGGTGAGCCTAAGGGACTGGGATTGGAATGGAGTAAACTGTTTATTAAGTATTTCTGTGTCATATGAAGTCAGTATAGCTTGCATCTCTTATTTAGATACCTCTGAGCAGTTTCTTTTTTCTATCTGGAGCTGTTTAGTAAAATCATGATAATAACTCTCTAAATAAGGAGCTGTGCTGTACAAAATGAAAAAAAAAATAATTAGGTGTTTCCATATTCTTCTTCATGATTTGTCAATATTTGAACCTAATTCCTGAGAACTATTTTATACCCTTCTCTGAAGACAAATTCTTCCTAGACGTAATTGTGACAGTTCTAACACATCAGTGCTTGACATTCCTCTGGCCAAGCAGTAGATTTCCTGCAGTCTTCCCATATCTGCAGTTTCCTTCATCTGACCCAAAGGCACTTAAACCTTACTGGTTTCCAGTAGCAGCTGCTTTTCCCAGGTCCTACTACCTGTCTTGCTCTCCTCTTCCATCTAGTCCGTTCAGATCTTTAGGCTCTTCTCACAGACTTATTCTCCAAGAAGCTGGCCCGTGTAGCTATAGCTTGCTTGGTTTTTTTTTCCTTTTCATGCTTCACAGAGAAGAAGGAAGCTCTGTCATTCACACGTTACCCAGTGTTTGCAGCCAAATTGTTAATAGGATAATCCTTAGAACAGGACTCAGTGCTCTTCTCTCCCAACTAAATGTCCTGCGCTGGTAAACAACATCTCTTGCACACTTCCCAGTAGCTAAATCCTTTGTATGTGGTCTCAGCTCAACAGCAGAAATTAATGCTTTTACCTGTTTTGCCATCAGCCTGTGGCAAAGGTGGTCTGCCATGGGTTTGTATCAATAACGCTGTAGTATCTATCAAACAAACAGTTTCCTCCAGGCTAGTCCTCGTCATGGACAGTGTGAGGGTCCTCTCTTTGACTTAGTCCTCCTGGTTGCTAAGGGAGAGACTAAATAATTCTCCCTACGTGATTTGTGTCCCCAGCCGTACGTAAACTGTTTGAAATAATGCAAAAATACACTCATTAAAAAAAAAAAAAAAAAAGCCAAAGCGTTACTGGTATAAAACAACGTGTGTCCTAAGTATGTTAAATATAATTCATATTGCCTCATCCCACTGTGTGCTTGGTTCTCTCCCAGTCCCTTTCAAGGAGGCTACACTCACTCCTCCTCTGAGTGAAAGGAGCGCACTCATAAAATAGTTATCTTAAAATAAAGCCAAAGGAGTTGCTTATTTTCCTGTAACACAGAAGATGGGGGTGTTAGAGGCAAAAAGCTCTGATAACTTGCTTAAGCTGATCAAATGGTGTTGGTGGAGACATGGGAAGATCAGATATGAGCAGGTCAAAGGGAGGTTTTGATAATGTGTGGGGAGCTTTGGCAGTGAACCCCTCTTGTCCTTCTCCTCTGTGTTTGGCCAGATGTAAAGCGTGGGAGAAAATATGGCAAAAATATAAATATTGCTTTGAGGTCACTGAAAACGAGACCAAAGGGTCACTGAATGGTGTCTGAGGGAGACGCGTGAATGTTAAAGGGAGACCACGTGGATGGTATAAAAGTGAAAATTCACATAAACTTTGGGTTCTTGATCCACTGTCTGGCTGCATGTTGCTGTGGTTGTTTTCAGTAGTTTGTGTGGGGGTGTGTGAGGGGGAGTTGTTTGTTTTTACCCAGGTATAGATGGTACATGGGCGAGAAATCATGGAAGAAATAATCAGAGGAAACTCTTGTGTCCTGTGAAGCACTTGACAGGACTAAATGAACAATGAGTTATGAAATAGGATCCTTCCTAAGCCTCCATAGCTTGATATCCTGCTTATTTGTGTTATCTTTTGGATGATTTTTTTTTTTTTTTTAAGATAGACAATATGGCAAAATTGTGAGCCATTCTGTTGGGAGCAGGGAAGCAGGGGAAAAACTGAACTACAAACCCACAATATTTCCTTGCCAAGATTTGGATAGACCTTGGAGTAACTGTTGCCTGATCATTAAGCTACAGCCCTTGTATTGTTGGCTCTGCATCAGGGTGGTCTGTATTCCTGCAGACATAATCTTCTGGAATGGAATTTATTTTCTTTCATTAATTTAAGTTCCGATTTTTCAAAGTCTGTGGGTAGAAGCTACTGTTTCCTGTTTTCTTCAGCTGCAGGCAGGCACCCAGGGAAGGAATATGTGGTTTCCTATTTGAAAAATACTGCAACTGTTGTCATATTACAACTTTAAAATGATGAAGGTATACAGGAAATAGAGAAGGGAAAATGTATGTATTAGGGGAATATTTAGTTGAGATCCTTAAACTTGTGGCAGATATCTGTGTATATTCATTTAACCTGAGAAAATTCCCTTAAAAAAAAAGAAAAAGCCATGTAATACAAAAATTACTTAAGCCTTTTAATCCATCATATAGAATGAGAGGTTGGTTTTTTGTGGCAAAGATACTGTCTGTGTTGTAATGGTCTGAGATAGTTAAATGCTATTTTTGGATAGTCTTGTCCACTTGTGACAAATATGCTCTCTGTAAAGAATAACATTTCATCACTTTGCGTAATTTACTGAAAATACAGTTAGTGAATTAAAAATAATTCAATGAGAGTGGTTGATGGTTCTTTAATCTTTTTATACGCAACATAAATGCCAAAGTAAAATATGCAGTACTAATAGCTATTTAATGATCATGCAAGATATTGTGCAGTGGGAAAATAACTCTGCACACAAAACCGAAAACTTTAAAACAGAAAACTTTAAAAAAACATGGAAGAAAGCGACATACGGTTTTACGGTGTGAAACTATAAAATAGATTGAAGTGTGCGATATGATCTTATCGCTACTGTGCTCAACTGAGCAGAAACACCACAAAGTTGCCTACTATTATCTTGATGAATGTCTTTGCAATCTTTGGTGGTCAAAGGCATCATTTTTTGCTTCCCAATGTCCATAGCTTTGCTCTTGAGAAGTGAAGAAACCAGATTCTGGGGTTCTCTGTCCCTAGCTGCATAAATCTTTAGGCAAATTCTGTTCCCAAATAGTGGCATTCCTATGGCAGTAAATGAAGATTTGAGCAGGTATTTAGACCATGCAAGAAAACTGTGCTCATTGGCTTAATAATAGTCACACTTCAAAGGTTTGAAGAGTGTAAAGAGGAAAATTCTTTTATACAAGAGTGGATCTTCAGAGGGAAATAAAGGCCCTTGTTTTCCATCCATGACATTGCTAATACATAAACTACCATGTAAGGAGGAATTTGAATTGCCTCCTGTATTTCTGGACAGAAATTATTCTCATTTGGGAGTTGATTTGCTGCAACGTACCTACAGTGCAACAACAAAATAAACCCGAAACCCTGCGAACTGCAATACACAGTGAAATGAAAAAAAAATTGTATCTAGTTGTCCTTGTTCCTCCTATACAATACTTGCAGCACTGACATATATATGAAGCCTAGTTGAGTAGGTTTCAAAAGATATTTTTATGTCTTATTAGTATGCCCAGGGCTAGCATTTGCAAGGAACCTCTGAATCCTGAGCAGAAGTAGTGGCCCCAGAGCACTCAGCAGGATGATGTGTTGGAAGACTCTCTCTTACCTGGCATTATTTTGCTTCTCACCTTTTTTGTGAGAGTTCATAAAATCGTACAATCATAGAATGGTTTGGAAGGGGCCTCAAAGACCATCTAGTTCCAACCCTTTGGATGGGCAGGGACATCTCTCACTAGACCAGGTTGCTCAAGGCCCCATCCAACCTGGCCTTGAACACCCCAGGAATGGAGCATCCAAAACCCCACTGGACAGCCTGTGCCAGTGTCTCACCAAGAGTTCTTAGAAGCCTCAACAAGCCTTGAAAGCAACAGGAGACAGGGAAGATCCTGAATCCTGGGCTTCCTGACTGTCAGCTGAAAAAGCAGCCCAGATGTAAAGAAAATCCTTCTCTCCCACCATATGAACTATGGCCTTGGGAAAGGGAAGACTTTTTCTTTTTCCCCCCCGCCAGAGATTCAGATTTAATAACATGGATTCATGAATTTTTGCAGGTAATTAGCACCTGCCCTGATATAAATGTATTTTAACTGCAAAGGTGCAAATTGACTAAGAAAATTTCCCCCTTCATTTGTCTTAAAAGTATTTAGCTTTTTAACATGAATATCTATTCAGCCAATAAATAAAGTACCATCTAGTTTTGCTGTGATACTAGACCTACCTACAGTACTCGAGAGATGGGGAGATGAAGTCCCATTCTTTGTCTTTTCTGCAGAGTGTTGTTGAGCTAACCAGTTTGTAGAGATGGTTCTATAAAGCTTGAAGTCAAATGGGCTGTGACTAATGCACTGAAGTGGTATGTGTATAGTTCTACCTGCTTGGTTTATTGATCTTTTCATTTTTAGGAGCTCTTCAGGGTTTGAGAGGGTTTAATTTGTTTTGTTTTCAGAGGGCTTTTTTGCGGTCTCTTTTCACTAAGTCAATAGTAATATTTTGGTTCTCATGTCACTCTTGGGTTTGCTCCTATGAAGATGTCCAAAAAAATACACTTTAGAAACATTGTACAAATATTAGAAATATTTCTTCATAAAGCAAGTCTCGAGTGGCAGTGCTTTTCCTAAAAAAACCCAGATTTGATGTATTTGTTGACTGTTATGATGTTATGACCACTCTTAAGTCCTGTGACTTGGAGTAAATCCCATGATGTGGGCCCCAATGTGGCAACCCTTGTCCTGCTGGCAGGCTTTGTTCAGAGCTGAAAAGCAAGGGCATGTCTTGGACTTCGTGCAGTCATCCTGAGAATAATCATCCTGAGAAGTATGGCCACTGTGTGCAGGGGTTATTTTCTTTGATTTCCGTTCGTTGCTAAAGGTATGTATTGGATACTACTCCTGGAATAATGCAGTAGCGGGGAAGTTGTGTAGCTGCGCCTTAGTAATTGTGCTATGAGCATAACATGAGCTTTGAAATGTGGGGATGTTTGTAAGAAAAACGTCTGTGTTGATATGGTCTGCATTAAATACCTACACGTCGTCTACTTGGTGGCTGTAGTACAATATTGTGCAGCTGTGAAGTCAGTTCCTCAAACTGTCGGTTGTGTAAGTAAACTGAAATGGCCCAGGCTGGAGGTGAGAAGTGAGTCCCATCTTTACGCTACTCTTGCCATTTTATACATGTCTCAAAATTATATGTCCAGTCAGTTCGCAGCTCTGGTGAGGAAAAACTAGCAGGCCCTTAAGTAATTTATCTGCAATTATGATAACTTCTAAATGCACTCTTCCATAGATGCCTCATCTCCTTCAACTGCTGTTGTGCATTCCGAGTGGTTCTTGTTGCTTCTGCATGTTGAAAATGCCCAAAGTTCCGTCTACTGGTTAGTTTTCTTAAATGTCCTTAACATCTGCCTCTTCCAGGGGAGGATGCCATGAACTTTGTATTAATGCAGTGGAGTATGTTCTCCTTTTACAACCTAGAAATAATAACATGCTGTTAAAATTCCAGTAAGCCAAACTTCAACCAAAATTGTTGGAAATTTATTTATTAGCCATAACAACACAGGGAAAGAAAATAAATTAGTAAGTATAGTTTTTAAAATAAAACCGAAGAAAAAAGGAAAAACTTTGTCCTGCTAAGTCACCAAATACCCATAGTAAATACACATTCCGATTGTACTTGATGGATAAAATCACGAGGATCTTTCTTGTCTCTCGAACTTGTACTTTCCATAAAGCTGATGAGACCGTTTCTTTCCTCCCAGTAATTTCTGATCTTCTGATTTTTTGGGTAAAGAAGTCCAGTTCATTAGATCTCTGATTATGTATTCAGGAAACTACTCATTCCTTTTTTTGCTAAGTAATGACCACTCTGCTTCACTTTATCTCAGAGCAAAATGTACCATGACTTCGGTTACTTCAGGACTAAAACAGATGGCCTTCAACACCACAACTGGGGGAAAATAAATCAGATATCTGAAGTTCAAACAGTAAACACTGCTAACATGAAATTATCCATTACTGCTTTTGCGAAGAATATTCCTTGATTGAAGGCAGGTTGTTTTAGTTACTACCTATTTTGAGTGTTTTGCTTCTACAGACAGGATTAGAGATAGTTACGTATAACGAGCCTCTCGGTTTATGACATTTCATTGATAAATGACTTTGAAAAATAAGTGTTATTACTCTTTAGTTCTGGGAGGAACACCCTGCTGATCAGTCCTGAAAACATCTCGGTGGAACTGAGCTGGTGCTGTCAACATTGAACATCTCTCAATTGATTTTTGTGATTGCGAGTCGAGACAAATAAGGAATTCAGTTGTTTTTTTTTTTAAAAAAAAAGAATGACTATGAATCTGTGGTAGCTTCCACAAGAATCCTACAGAGGTCTGAGCATTTGTGGAAATACAGGGGGTTTTATCAATAATCTGAATGACTGATCAGATTATTTTCTAATAGCAAAATGAACTTAAAGCTGAGAGAACTAGAATTAAATCTAAATACTATCCTGTGAATAGCAAGTCTACCTTTAGCCACCTTATTCCTATTACCCACTTCTAGATGAGACTTTTCCTTTAGTGCAATATTATCTTAAAATTTTGAAAACATAATATTACTGAGGTGACAGGTTGTCAACTTCAGGTTATGTGATGTGGCAGAAGATTATTTAACGGCAGTTATATGTCCTTTCTCTCTTAAAATGATTGTGATGTTATGTGTATGCCAATAACTTGTAGTGCCCTAGCAGTCCTGTAAAGAGTAATTAGGCAGTGATTTTTTTTTAAGGCATAATTGTTAACCAGTTAGAGGATTTTGAGTGTCCAAAGAGCTCTTCAAGCTGGGCAAATCATTATCCCTGTTAGGTGATTATTTCTTGTGCTGTCTGTGTGCAGGATTATGGTAAATAGAATGAAACGGGATTTTTTTGGTGATGTATTTGGAGGATTAGATTTGCATGGTCTCTCTGAGGATTAAATTTGAGTATGCTGAGATGCAGTTTATGTGTAGGAGAGAGATAAGGAGAGAGGGACCACGGTGAGAAGGAGGGAGTGTGATTATTAGGTGCAGAGAGATGGCTAATCCAGGTTGGCTTTATACACTCAATTACATTTTTAAAAGGGAATAAAGGTAGCGAGCACATATCTCAATTAAGTGCATCCCATGTTTGAGACACCACTGAAAAAAACCCTTAGTAATTCAAAATCTCTTCCACTTCTCTTTTCTTGTCTTGCTTTTTTTTTCTGATTTTTTTTTATTTTATTTTTTTTTCCCAGTGAAATTTTAGCTGTCACAAAGTCCACAATGTGGAAGTTTCTATTAGGTCAAGGCTACATTTTCAGTACGCTTTCCAAGTTTTAAAGTAGTTTTGGGAGGTTCACCAAGCCAATTGGGAGGTTCACCTCATCAAGCCTTTCACATTATTTTGCTTTAAGATGGGGGAAGAAAAATGCATTCTGATTCTAGAGAACCCCACCAATCATGATAGAGTAATACGCTGCAGAATCACCTCTCCAGTATTTTCCTCCTCATTTTGTTGGGGAGATACTCTTCTAGTCTAATGTTTAGCAGGGATTATTGCCAGCGATTTTATAAAACAAGGATTGTCCAGCAACAGCATATCTCTGGGCGCAAAGATAATGGTGCTCTCTACTTAAGTATGATCGATACAGAAAATAGTTGTTAGTAACTATTGACTGTGTGTGATGCACCTGAATTCCTGTTTTCTTCTGTCCCTACCCCCTCTTGCCAGCCAGCCTCCTGGATTTTTTTTCTCGCATGAGTAATATACCCAGAGTATTTGATTTCTTCAGTTATAACATTTTCCAAATCTCATAACTAACATTCTCGTAAGTACAAAGATGCAACATAATTAGTTTTTTCCTTATTAGTTTATAGGCAGTAAGCATGATACATAATGGAGTTTCAGGAATATATCCGTCTGAAGAGAATTCATTTCCATATCGCTACTTGCTTCCAAGAATTAGTCGTTTAGACTTACAGAAAACATCTGGAAATGCCATTCCTGCCTTTTTAGCCTTTGGATATCTTAGAAAATACGTTTTGACATTTCCGTAACAATTGGCATTGTTAGGTTTATAAACTTAAAGCTCAAGTACTTTTTCAGCTGCACTTCAGCACAGGTTTATTGCCTTCTCCTTGCCTTTCCCTGTAGCCTTTGCCTTACCCAGCTCTCTAAATTGCAGAGCTATTCTGAGGAGAAATGCCCTGAAGATTGGCATAGTCATAGTGACTTTATGCATGTTGATCTACAGTAATAAAATTGCCTTTTACCGTTCACAGTGATCATTTTCAGCGGTGCTTTTCACTTCCATTAAGACAATTCCATCTGAATGGCGTTACGTGAGGTATATGATCTTTAATTTTTGTAATACTTCTCTCTTCCTACGATTACATGTGCAAGTAGTACTCCAGGTTTGTGTATGAAGACTCGATGATTTAATCCTCACTGGATTTTGAGAATAACTGGACAAGCCACTATTCAGTTTAATCAGGGTACAATTTAAAGCCGTGTAATTTTCTAGTGATCCGTTCATTGCATTTCCTAAGAGTTTCAAAGCGTGACATAAAACTTTTAAAGTTTCTGTCATAGTAGAGGTCTAAAATCTTAACTTTAAAACGCATTTTACTGTCACTTTTAAAATAAATTCTTAATATAGATTTGACTGAATGTTAGAAAATGAAACTTGAAAGGGTCTGGCTTGAGGTGTAGATAAAAGATTGTCAGATTTGAGAAGAAAGACCTACTTTCCGCTGCTTTTTTTGAAGACTTCAGCAGATGAAGGAAAGGCATTTAAGTGCAAGTGTTGGAACTAACAAACTGAAAGCTAACATAAAGGGTAATATATATTCAAGCTCATTTGTAGTATGATCTTTTAGTGTTCTTAATGTATAGAGATTTCCCTGGCTGCTTATCCCTGGTTGGGCAGATACCACCTTGTTAGGTTTTGCATGTTAATTTTTATTGCAAAATGAAGTATCCTAATCCTGCAAGGCATCTTAAAAAATAAACTGTGGGCGTTTTGTCGTAATGATGTAGAAGCAAACAATTGTTTCCTCTTGCATGACAAGTACGTGGGTAACAAAACAGCAGGGACATGCAGGATAACTGATACAAAATGACATTAACTTGTTGCTTAGATTCATTAGGCTTGACTTTTCTGCAGTCATAAATCTTGCCATCGATACAAAATCTATGGGTTTTATATTTTCAGATTTCCAAACTTCTCATAACTGCTGAAATGAGATAGTGAAGCTGAGGGGGGGAGAAGAACAGGAATGGTACTTCAAATCTAAATGCTTAAGGTACAGCCTGTAGGAGAGGCAGAGACTGTGCCTAACTGCTGGCTGAGTTTCAAGCATAAGCTGTTTTGTTTCTGTGGTTTGATCAGCAGCAGGTTAGGAACAGAGCGGTGTCATCCTCTGTATGAATAAGCTGTACAAGAGAACGCTTGTAATGTGTGGAACAAGCAGTCTCAGGTCCCTGTCCTGGCCTTGGGTAGGGTCCTCTCCACCAGACAGACTCTTCCATGTCTGGTTTGCTTCATTACCCTTTGCTCCCATCCTTCTCCTCTGCTGCTGTTCCCCTTTTCACACTGCTTTCTCTGCTTCCCTTAGTCTAAGCTATCTTTCATTCCCCTCATTCTGGTTTTTATATCCTGTGAATTCAAATATAACTAATTAGACTTTATTCCCAGTGGCGCCTTGATGACAGCAAGGAGAACCCTAAGCGTGGAAGAAAAACCCGTTCTCTGCCTCCCGTGTGCTTGCTTCACTAGATACACCCAGTATTTCAGGGTAGATGGGGAGTGCTTAGCTGTGGTCTGGAAATAGAACTCACGCAGAATAGAGACTTGACTGCAATTAAAAATTTAAGAGGTCTTTTCCTCCAGAGCTGTGTTTCCTCCTTCTCAGATCCTAGTGCTTGTGGTCTAACTGCACTGTTTGTTGGCTGAAATCGCAGTAATTTCAACTAGGCTTGTCAAGGGGACTGCAGCTAACATGTTCCTGGGGTACATACGTGTAGCGTAGATGCTGGATCTCAAATCTGTGCTCCAGACTTTGGAACAGTGCTATTTATTCCCTAACCTCACTGGTATATATAATCACAACCATTTGGGAGACATTTTCTGTAAAACCTTATACAGAGAATCAGAACTTGACAGAATTGGCATGGGAATCCTAAACCTGCATCTTTTCAAGGCTGCCCGGGGTTTTCTCTCATCACTTGTGCTGTACTATTGTAATAGGTCATTTTTCAAGAGTGAGGGAAGGGGAAGAACAGCTGGGTAGTGATAATGAGTTCAAATACTCTGAAATAACTCTCTGCCTTTATGGCAAAACATTTATTCCTAGGCAATAGCGCAGTCCCTGTTCCACCTCATTTGAAACGTTTCTGTGTGGCAAGAGGTAGGAACAGGTTGGATGCAAAGCGGCAGGAGGACAGGAGAGCTGGGTGACATCTCTCCCAACCTGGTCATATGCCTACAACGTGAGCCAGAGGAGAAGCACACATTGTGACAGAGGTGAAACTTCAGCTCGGGGGGTCTCTGGAGCTCGGTATGTGCCACGTAAAGAGCTATAAGAACTTGTGTACCACAGGAGAAGAATGGGTGACCATACTGCTGTGTACTATATATATATATGTATATATATATATACACAAAGTTAGTAGGTGCTGATTTACAGTTGTCTTTGTAAGTGGAGACCCCCCCATGCCTGCCATGTATGCTATGGTTACAAATCAATGTTTAATTAATCCAACATTATATTTACATCAGGTTTTTCTAAGGCTGATTAGCCCTTTAATGCAGATCAAACTCATCACTCCTCTATTGCTCATCGAAATGACTAAAGTGAAGTCTCTTTGACCAGTAACAGAAAGACAGGTTTTCACGTACAGTGGATTTCCACGGCCAAACAAATGTGTGTTGTTAACCACATTTGTGTTTTGCAACTGATATGGTCTGACCTGCTTGTTACGTGAGTGGTATTTTTAATGTTTTTTCCTTTTTTTTCCCCTCTTATAGGCAGTAAAAGAGTGGGTTTGAAAAAACAAAGCCGTTTTGTTTTTAGAACACTACAACAATATATAGAAGTGATAGCTGTGCCACATTTCTAATAGCTGAGTTGAATCATATTCTTTTCCTCTAATGGCATGCGTAATTGCTCTAGGTTTTCAGGCGTCCTTCACCCGCACTTATTTAGATTAGTGACTGATGCATTTCCATGGAAACCTGCAGCAGGGTAAAAAAAAAATCCCTTGGTACAGTGTGGAACTGAAAGGAATGTGGGCTTTGAGTTTACTTGTGTAAAATAAGACTTCTTGTTTGTGGTCATCTTGATTGGGGATTTTTGTTGTTGCTGTTCTCTAAAAAGTAAGAATTGTTTCCAGCAGCATTTTGTATAGAAATTTAGAACACTTTTCAAGTCCTACATTTCTTGAGAAGCTTCAACTTCTTTGATGTAGTTAAAATAGTACATTCTGAAATTAAATGTCTGGGATGTTTTTCATCGTGAGGATGCAGGAGCACTCAAAACTCAAGTAAGCTGGTTAGAAACTATGGCTGAAAAATCAAGATCCAAGAAGAGAGTTCATTTTGGAGGTATTGTGTATAGCTTTAATGAAGAATGGCTGGTTTTGGAGTGGTGGTGGGGGAAAGGGAACAGTTTTCTGTGGAGAGAGTAGTGACCTCAGCCAGCAAAATGCTTGGAAAATATGGATACTTTGCATAGTATTATATTGCTTTTCTCAGTATCTGATACATCCTTAATATACACTGCCTAACATTTATTATCTCTTTAATAATCTTATTTTCGGTGCTTTCTTAGGGGAACTTTGTTCTTGGCATTCTCAGCAATTTATTCTAATTTCTAGGAGTGTTTAAGGATGCAACAGCTCATAGATTTTCACGTGTTCTTTTAAAGTAACTGCTCTTATCTGTCCTCTCAATGCTCAGAGGACTTGCTGTACCTTTTTAAAAAGTAGAAATATTTTCAGATTTTGCTTCTTTAGAACAAAATCCTTTCTTTGCAGTCATCCTAACTGTTTTGAATAGCGGTGTAGGGTCTCCAGCCGTGGGCTTTCAAACTAGTGGTCAAATGACAATTTTGGATGTGGTAGTTGTTCACTTGTTGAAAATTAATTAGCCTGTGGCCTGACTCTGAAACTTGTTTCTTAACAGCCATCAATGCAAAGTATCTCTAACCATACCTATATATTATTTTTATATTTTACGTATTTTGTAATGTATATTATTTTCATTATTGTAATATCTACCGATAGCTGTATCTATACATTCTGACAAAGCATCACGAGTTCAGTTGATAAAGTTTTGTACTCTACTTTCCTTAAAGTGATGTGACGTTCCCAAGTGATTTTGCTGTTGTGGTAGCTTTGTGTTTCAGCCCCACTCAGTAACGTGGCAAGGAAGGAGTTCTTCCCGTGGGGCAGGGAACCGTGCAAATCCATATGCATCCACCTCTCCTTCTTCCACCCTTATCTTCCCCTCCCCGGTCCTTTGTAAACTCCAGTACAACATTGCTTAGCAACATTCTGCTCTGCTAATCTGAGCTATTTGTTCGCTCTGTCTGAAGTGATAATATTAAATTATAAATTACTCTGGTTCCCTTACAGTAGAAGCCGCAGAGTATTCCTCTGTATGTCTGCTGGGTTTTGGTAGTGGTATATTTTACCCACAGTGAAATTCAGACTGTAAAGCCCACGTGCACAATGCAAGCAGGGGAAGAAGAACATAATGTGTGAAGACTTAAACTTCTGGCTTTTGCTTTGTTTCTGTTTAGTGCTGTCTTCTTAGAAATGATCTTCATTTTAAGATTATTTAAATACCTGTCACACTAACATACGTGATGTTAAGGGGAATAACTTTGGCAAGATTTGGGAAGAAGGTAAAGAAGTGCAATCTGTATACGCAGGACAGAGTGAGAAAGTTATGTTTTAAGACATTTTTACTAATGTCTGAAATAGCCCAAGAGAACTGATCTCTCCAGCCCATTAACTTCAGTGCCCCTTGGTAAAGGAAAGGGAAACCACCATGTTCTGCAAAGGGCAAATGAGTTCTCCATCGGGCTAATCTAGAAGGAAGTATTCAAAATGCTCTCCTGGCTTCCCTGTTGGCCTCCCAGAGCAGTCAGAAGCATGTTTGATGGCAGGAAGAGAAGAACTATGTGTAGTTTGGCTTGATAGCTCACTGCAAACCTGGCAAAAAGATGTTTGGAAGCACTGCGTGTGTCAGGGAGTGTTATGGTGAAAAAGATTGGGAAGATCCTTGAGCTTCCTGCGTATCTCCTGTGCATAGCAGATGATGGCTTCTTATGTATTCAAAATTTTATCTATTATTGAAGTGAGAGAATTTGACAGATCATTGACCCTGAATAGAGCTGGCGAAGATTTAGTCTTGAATGAGGCTTCCATAAGGGAGGAAATTGAGGGGAAACATTTGTATCACCATTGATGATAAAAGTCCATAATAACTCTTGTGGAAACTTGCTGTACATGAAAATTAATGATTTTTTCAAATGGAATAGAAGAATAGCTTTTCAGGGCCTGTTTTTCCTAACCCAGCTCAAAATAGTTCTCCATCTGTTCTTTCCACCTTAGGGTGCAGAATGACCTTCTTCAAAGCAGTCGGTTAACTTTGTGTGATTGTAAATGTGGCTCAGGTAGGAATAATCCATGTCACACAGACTAGACCACACCTTCAGCCACACAAGGAAATGCAGGGTTCCTTCACAAACTTCTAAAGGAGTTCCCTTAAATTTAAGGCAAAGTCACAGAAAGTTGTTATCTGCTACTCTGTAACAATACTGAAGTTAATATTTCTGTTAGATTGCAAGTCAGGTTCTGTTGGCAGGTTTATAACCACATGAAAATGATGGATTCAAATGGTTTCTGTTGTGTCATTTCTCATCAGAAGATAAATCTCAAAGCTGACACTCTAGAACTGACCAAGATTCCGAGGCTATTTTGATGTTTTGTTCTTGTTCTTGCTGTTCTGTGACATCTGAGGACACCTGCAATAGGGACAGTGGCACTTGCTGTCAATTCTTGGATGTTTGCAGGAAACTTTCCACAGAGATGCATCTGGCACCTTCTCAGTGGTTGACTGTACTGATCCCGTTTCATGTGGCTTTGTGTTGGTTTACGGCTGCAGAACTTGCTTTAGCAGAAGTAAACCAATCCTGCTGGCAGTTGAGAGAATAGTGGTAATCATATGATAAAATCATATTTAATTAATGAATGAGACAGATGTCAGGTATTAAAATATTACTTGGATTTCCTTTTCTTTTTAAGTATTTTTTTTTTCCTTGAGTTTTTAGGTTAGATGTGGAGCTAAAGAGGCTTCTTCCTTATGAGTGGTGGGAGTTGATTTTTGTTCGGCTCTTTTTTTTTTCTTTCTCTAGGGCCGTAAGTAGAAATACAGATAAAGTGAACACCGTTAGCATACCGACAGTGAGTCCTGAAAAGTCTCAATTTTGCTGTCACCTGTAAGCGTGTTGTCATGTTGTCTCTGTTTGCAGTGTGCTAGTTTGGGACTTTAAATGCTCCTTGCTGTTCGCAGACGTGTATTCTTGACTTAAAGAAATACGGGAAGTGAGGATTTGAATAAAATTAAGCGTGTGCAGAAGCATTGCAAGTTTGAGACTCCAAAATTAGTGTCTGCTGAATGTGGAAAAATAAGATCCCACTATTAAGCAAGCTGTTAAGCCAAGTTTCACCTAACTCCTGCCCATTGTTACAGACCATCATTTTGGATGATGCTGCTGTTATTGGTGGGAACACTGCAGTCATTCATTAGAATATTTGCAGATAAGATGGAAAATATGAATTAAGATGTTATGAGAACAAATGTTTGTACGGCAAATCAGTTCTGAAGAACTGGAACATCACACCACCTGAGCCATGTAGTTGAACAAACCATCCTGACCTTCAGGATAAGTAATATTTGCAACAGATGATATTGCCAGCAGGCAAGAAATCAAGATTTACTTGTTCTCCCTAAGTTGGAAAAACAAGGTGCCTTTTTTTATGTGTTCAGGAGCAGTTTGGGATCAACAAAGAGAACTGTTTTTTATAAACTACATCTTGCCAGTCCACAATAAAGGGTAGAGCAAAATGTATTGAAGTTGCTTTATTTTGGACCTGGTTTTGTAAAAACTGCATGTTTCAGCAACGATCAACCCGTGTGCAAATGGACCAACTCCATGCTTTCCTGCTGGAATCTCTGAGGTCTGTTACCAACCCAGGTCAACATTCATCTCTTTACAAGTCTTTAAAGCCTAATAAATCTTGGGGCAAAGAGGGGAAAAAATACTTCCTCTCCCAACTTTTTTCCTTTGATGACATCACCCAGAGCTATGTCTGTGCCTTTTCCAGACACTGAGTAATTTAATCCTCCATTTCAACCGAGACCATGGACACGGAGCTGCCTTACAGCATCTGCAGTAGGCTGATTAACAGTTCTGCTGCAGACGGGTTGTAAATGAGGGGCAGAGACCTGCGGAAGCCCAACATGAAAGCTTCTGAGGGAAAGATCAAGTGATCACTGAGGTGTTTTGAAGGTATTCTGCAAATGAAGGAAAAGCCGTGCAAAAATAAACTCTCCTCCGTGCCCGCTCTGCACACAAATGAGCAAGAGTTTGCCCAAGGGAAACTGGGAAGACCTAGTTCTGAAATAAAACCTGCCTCAGGGATTTGCCTCGATTTTAATGCACGTGGAACTTGGCTTCTCCATGAGACACAAGTGCAAACAAACAAAGTTCTGTTTCCAGTCAGATTTAAACCTTAGCAACAGAATTGTTGATATAGCTGAAGTTGTTGAAAGAATACTCATTTCCCCCTGTTCAGCTCCATAACCCTTATTCCATGTTAGAGGATAAGAAGCAAAGCGCTTGCTGGTTTTCTTCAGGTATAAGTGAGCTTTTTGATAAATTAAAGGGAAAACTAACAATGTGGGAAAACAGTGCTCTTCCATAGCTGCCTCTCCAGTAGCTCTAACTTGCACAGTTCAGTTATTAAAGTTCTCTTGCAAGCAAACTTGCTGAGTCGCTACATTGATCAGCCATTTCAGCATCCTTTGTGAGTAAGCTAATTCACTACATTCCAGCTAATCTTTCTCTAAAGGTGCAGGAAGGAATGAACATCAGTCTTCCTTTTCTGAAAATGAGAGTTGGCAGGAAAAAATAAAAAAAAAAAGCAGAGGGACATCCAGGGATTTGCTATTCCAGTCAAGGAGTTGTCCTTGAGATATTTTTACGCCTATTCTCAAATCTGAAAAACTTCAAAAACCACACAAGATTTGCTATTTTTCAGCTTCAACTGAAAGAAGAATTGGCTGAGAGCACCACATTGGCTGAACACTGGGATTTCTTTTTTTAAATCATCTACAAGCATAAAAAGAGGAGAAGTGAATTACAAATTAAAGGTTTTAGTTAGTTTACAATTGAGAATGCCTTTGCCATGTATTTCTTTTTTCTCAGTCCTCATAGTTTATCTCTTCTAATGAAGCACCAATGTTATTACATCAGACTTGCAAAGATGTGAAAAAGATATTGGAGTTTCTCCTGAATTTTTGGGCGGTACATACCTGCAGATTTCAATTTTATGGGTTTTAGTTTATTTAATAGATGGGTAAAACAGGTGCTAAACAAGTTTTAGGATAAGAACATCCACTTTAACTTAGTTTTTTGGAGACATAGTTTTGCCAACAAACCTGCTTCCTCTTTTTGCTTGTTGCTTCCTCTACAATAGAGATAATTTGGCATCATTTAGTATGGCAAATATTTTGAATGTGCATGTACTTGGGGTAGGAAAAGAAATGCTTAGTGATGTTTTCAATCCCATGTACTTTTTCTCCTTTTTTTCTTTTTTTTTTTTTAGGATCAAGATTATTTGTGATACTATTGAATCAATTTTAGGAAAAGTTCATAAGATAGGTGCACTGTCTTATGAAAAATAAGTAGATAGCTAACAGATAGCATGAGTGCACTTGAATTGTGAACTTCCATTAACTTTCTGTATTACCTGTGTACCTATATGTCCTGGTCTGAGTTAGAACTAGTTCTATTCAGAGATTTTACGTTTCAGCTCAGTCTCTTCTAATACCGGTTTTGTATAGATTTGTATATGTTCCACTTTATTATTACTTTTTTCATTGAAGCTATTTTAGCCCTCTTTTCCAATCCATAAATCTTTCTCTCCCTTATTCCCTTTCTCTTTCCCTTTGGGAAGGGAGAAGGGTTAATAGAGAGCATCTGTCATTTGTCTAGTGGCCGGTGCAGCCCTAACCCTTGACGCTGCAAGATGGGATTTCAGACTGCTTTCATCAACTTTGAATAACTTTTGGTCTCATCTTCAGCATAAGTAGCTGGGGGAGCACTTTTTCCCCAGGAAGGAGAAGGTTCCCAGTGCCGGCCTTAGCCTCTGACCACAGTTGGGTATTGCTTTCCATCAGACACACGCAGGTTGCTGTATCTGAACCTATTTTAGCCACAAACGTCTGTAACTCTGTTGTGTTAGTGAAACATCTCTCAGAGATGTCAGCGGGGAAGAGGGAAGAAAGCAAAGCTTCATGGTTTGGATGGTGCTAAAGTGTTGAAATTACTGTGCCCAGCTCAGGAGCGAGGGGAAGGTCTCGGGCTCTGACTTTTGCGTTTTTTTTTTTTTTTCATAATGTTTGGGTTGAAAAAATATTTCTTAGTGTGCAGACTGATCTCTTCTTGCTGGAGATTGGCTTAGACAGGACTGAAACTATTTCTTAAATGCTGCTAGCACAAGTGCAATAACTAAGTTGGAGCAGCAGTAAAAAACGGACTTCACCTTTAAAAATGAGTGATATTTGGAGAGTCTCTGGTGCCCTGAGTTGTCCCTACCAAATCAGGCTGTTACACCTTTATTTCCTTCATCCTATGGACCTGTGGATCACTCTAAACCCTTCCCAGAGCACTGGCAAGGAGTCTGACAACATACCCACTGGCAGAGCAACCCCGCGCAGTTTCCTTGGAAACGCGGCCGCTGAAATGCCCTGTGAAGAGCAGCAGGAAGAATAAAAGAAATGAAGACAGTTGCTTTGGGATTTCCCTCCCCCCCGCCCCTACTTCTTTACTCTCCCAAACAGTATCAAATATGTAAGCACTCCAGTACACATAATAGTGTCCGTGTGGGAATCGCGTTGTGCGCTATAATGTGCCCACACCGGTTACGTGCTAATCGCCGAAGAGGTAGAGCAGGAATGGTGTTACCTGTCTTTGTGGATTAGGGCCCAAATTTTATTCCTTGCTTTTCATGTCAATGGTTTTTCCACTTTTGCTGAAGTCTGCAGGGTCTGGTGGAGTCCTGGGGTCAGTTATGAGGCTAACACAGCGAAGTGACGGGGAAGCCGTACACGTATTTCTCGGTGAAGGAAAGTCATCGCTCCTCCTAAGGTGGAAGAAGAAAAGGAGAAAATGTTGCTCCCCTTCATCTTCTCAATGTTCACCCTCCTTTGAACCCTGTAACTTCATTCTGGGAGGGCAGGGTTTGAGGATGTTGCTTACTGAAATGTCTGCAAAAATAAATGATTCTAATAAAGAAACAGCCAAGGCTTTATTATTTTTATTACCGCTAATGCACAGAGCAAGTAGCATATTTCTACTGCATCTTCTTTGGCTTCAGTGGAGAACAGCCCAGGAAAAAAATTGCCATGTTATTTTGTTCCTTGCAGACTCTTCTGTGGCTCTTGTACTAGGACTCACTTTGCTCCTAGATAACGTATGAATTGATGTGAATAAAACCTCTTAGGTGGTTTGGCGTTGTGTTTGGTGGGGTTTTTTTGTTCGTGTGTTGGTTTGGTTTTGTTGTGGGGTTTTTTGTTGCTTTTTAGCAGAAAGTGGGGAGCTTTAGGGTGATGTTGTGTGTTCTTATGGAAAATAGTTTCAGTAGCTGTGGAGTGAGCCTTCCTTCTCACCGACGTAGTTGTTACTCTGAGCAGCAGTGCAGTGCTGACAGGACGGAGTTGTTTGCTATGACCTTTCTCCTGATGCTTCATTCTCAGGTATGTCCTACTGCTGTAAGCTAGAGATGGATGAAGGCCTGCAGAGAGTCTTCTAACCAAGTCTAGATTGTAGGAAGAAATCCAGTGAAGTAACTCTAGTAAAATATAGGCTGCTCAAGAAAGCTAGAACTTTCAGATGGTATCGCAATGTTCCTTTTTTCTGACGGTGTAAAGGAAACGATACCATTTTTGCAGAAACTGGGATTTTGTTCTACCTCCTAGAATCACTTTTGAACTGATCCAATGACTTTTCATCTGTGGTGAAGGATATTTTTCTCAGTAATAATGCAATAACAGATATGCTGCTAAATAATTATTTTCTTTCCGTTGTCCATGTCTTCTTCCATGTCTTTTTAATCTCTCTGCAAACATGTTTCATAAGAAATCTTCAGAGGATCTCGTAGGTGAAGACTCCATAAATGATTATAAGGTTACTAGTGGTCCGAACTTACTCCAAAGCTCTCTGATGAGAGGTGCTGCTCTTCAGAAAACCTGAGGACACAGGAATGGGTGAAAATCCAGTGAAAGCTGGAACTAACCCTTTAGTGCCATTATACCTATAATAGTGCGGTTATGGTAAATGTGGCTTGAATTCAGAAACCCATTTTTTAAACAATTGCCTGTAGGTTTGTATTCTTTAGTAAAATTAGAGAGCAGAGCCTTTTGGGTTTTGTTTCGGTTTTTTTTCCTTTTCCTATCCAGTTCATTATGATGGCAGATTCTGGATCCTTTTCTTCCCTTTGGATGTCTGCACTTCTGCTGCGTAAGAGGACAGACTGGAATCTGAGTCTGAGGTTAGGGAAAGAGGGTAATTAAAGAACTTAGACAGCAACCTGGGAAACATAGCGCTTAGCCTTGAGTCCAGGGATTTGTACGCCTCATGCTTTCCCAAATAATCCCACTGAATATGAGTGCACACAAAGAAGTGGGGGGAAAGTAGAGGGGTGGGAGAGGCAGGGAGCAGATACAAGCTGCAGCTGAGGAATGCTGGCTTTGCAATACTAAGCAGTTGAACAAAGCTGTCTTACTGCGCCTTTCCGTTCCTCCCACCCACTTTGTATTCAGTAATAGCACTGAAATATCATGCTATAGAAAACAGTTTCTGCAGAGGAACATCTGGCTCCTTAAGGCTCAAGCAGTGGCTTTAAGATATCCAAAATACTGTTCTTCTTTTCCTTAATTTATAAGTGACTTCTGAACGCAGGCCAGTGGTGAACTCTAAGTGGAATCCAGGCTGACGTTTTTCTGTGTTTCTTCTGATTATGTCTCTTGGTGTTAATCTGATTGTTAGGATAGTGTGAAGAAGAATGTTGCTCGGTGGGGAACAGACTGCAATTCAAGCAGGTCACTTTATTCCACATCACAGCAGGGCACTGGATTCTGAAGGTAAAACCCTAAACTTAGCAACAAAGGCATGACCGATACAATTCCCTGAGCCTCTCCCGGCACGTTGCGAGGTACAGGTGGTGAGCTACTTCAAAGCCAAGTCTCTTTGAGCAGCTGTCACGTAGCCTTGGGTGCCATTGCCACTCACTGCACCCACAGCTCATATTCCATGAAAGGCAGCGTGTTGGCCTCCAGCCCTGCAAGTAACACGCTGGCTGAGCATTGGTTGTGTCTAGGTAGGTGTTAGGTGAGTCCTGGAGCAAGCTGTGTCTATTCTGGGTGTTCCAGGAAGGGAGAAGGGTAAGGGCAGGAGGAGCTGGAACCTGGGGTAAAGCTAGTGACTCTTTCCCTGGAGGCGTTCAAGGTCAGGCTTGATGGGGCTTTGAGCAGCCTGACCTAGTTCAAGATGTCCCTGCTTATTGTAGGGGGGTTGGACTTGATGATCTTTAGAGGTCCCTTCCAACCCAATACATGCTGTGATTCTTTGGTAGAAAATAGAGGTTGTAGATGAGTGTTTAAACAAAAAATACTGGTTTGCATTCTTTTGGCTGTTTTCCCAACCTTTCCAAAATGTGTTGCTAGTTGTTCTTCTTTCTTTCTTCTTGTATTTTGCCCCTTAGTCCAAGCTATAAAAGAACCAGAGATTGGACTTGAAAGGTTTTGGCAGTGAGAACGAGTGGAGCTTTGAAACTTGTGAATGCTACATGACCTACAAGAAGTTCTCCTTATTCACTTGATGTGTATGATATGATAAAGTAATGTTTCAACTCCAAAGTTGGTTGGGTTTTTGTGTTGTTTTTTTTTTTTTTCAAAATGCCTCAAAACCATGTTAATTCACTGTACGGGAATGTAAGGAAACACTTCTTTAATGTGAGGGTGACTGAGCATTGGAATAGGTTGCCCAGAGAGGTTGTGGAGTCTCCCTCCTTAGAGATCTTCCAAAGCTGTCTGGACATGGTCCTGAGCAACTGGCTGTAGATGACACTGCTTGAACAGGGGAGTTGGATTAGATGACCTCCAGAGGTCCCTTCTGACTTCAACCATTCTGTGATTGTGTGAAGTACCTTAAATTTTCTTTTATTGATGTATAGCAGAAAATCCACTCTGAAATTGCAAATTGAAACAGCACTTGATTAAGAAATACAGGAGTATTAATAAAAGTTCTCTTTTCTTTGTGCAGAAACACGAACAGATAGAACAAAGAAACTGTTTAGACACTACACAGTTGGATCCTATGACAGCTTTGATGCCTCAAGGTAAGAATTTTTCTTTTTGGTCCCAATCTGTTTACAAAACCTTTCTGGGTTTTATTTAATCATTACTTGTGGTTTAGACTTACGAGGGGAAGAGGAAGCAGATTACTAAACACAGCTCCTCAAGATACCATTCTACATCTAAGCTGGTTTTTATCACAGCTTACTTTTCATATGGGATGGGTTTACAAAAATAGTGAGTAAGGGAGTCATGAGCATCACTATTTTGTTTCATGAGTGGTGAAAGAGATCGACAGTTCACAAAAGCTGTGTGTTCCAGCTGCTTTTACAGTCAAGGACCCCTTAAGTTGTTGGATGCTTCACAAGATCAGTCATATATCTGTTCACAGGGTCATACTTGCTGACAAGAAAACCGAAAGAAAATTTTGTGATTTGTTGTTCTGAACAGCTTCGTTAGATCCTAAGTAGAAATTCGGCTGTTAGAAATGAGGAATTTAGAAATGAGATTATTTGTTTGCAATTTCTGCTGAGCAGTCATGATTTTTAAGCAGGTTCTTCTCCTGCATGCATATGCATGGGACATACAGCCAGCTTCTGGTAGAAAGGATGATTTTTACAGCACAGAAACTCAGTTAGCTGCTGGTGTCCTCTTGAGAAAATTGGGGTGAGGCACTGGAATCATTATGCTTTTTTGCTGACTGTCTGATTGCAACTTGAGGGTTTTTTGCTTTCAAGAAAAACACCTTTTTTTGAGAAGAATTCCAAAAGGTGTAAAGCAAAGATAGTAGAGTTCCATGTAGCACACTATTTAAAAAAGAAAGAAAGAAAGAAAGAAAATGGGGTAATTTTGGTTTTATTATATGATCTTAATCCTTGTTCTGAGGGTCATGTGTAGTTTCTATGCCAGTTAAAGAATCTGGGGAGGGAGGCTGCAGTTCAAGTTGACTGAAGTAGTTTGGATACCCAAGATGTCCTTCCCTGTTCCTGATGGTTGGTGTGTGGAGCTCTGAAAGGCAGGGGTCTGCTGGTTGTCTGCTGCATACAGCCTATAAATATTTGAAAGATATGAAAAGCTGCAGTCCTTCGAGTTGTGATTGGAAAGAGGGTTGCAATGTTGGATGAAGAAGGACGGTTTGGTGACAGGGTGGGAGGAAGCACAGGCTTGCGGGTTGGTCACAGTCATCCCATCTTGGAGACTCTGCTCTTCCTGTTAACTCTGTATGTTGTGCTGCAGAGCATCAATGGTTGCTGCTGTGACTTAGGAATGGAGAAACCCCGTTTCAACATCTTGTGTATTCCCCTGCCATGATCAGCCAAGTTACCAGAGCTTTGCGCTATTGGATAATGGGGGGCAGAGTTGGCCTTTTGCAAGATTCCTTGGGTGATCATTGTTCTATAAAATTCACAGCCTTGTCTCTATTTTTCTGTGTTAGTAGATAGGCTGTTTCTGTACAGCCAGAAGCTGTGGCCCCAGCGTGTTGCTTCAGAGATACAAAAAAAAAAAAATACCACTTGGAAACCTATTGCTACTTTCTAACAAAAGATTTTTCCATTAGGAAATGTCAATCCCATCAACACCTTTCTTTTTTTCTCTTTTTTTTTTTTTTTCTTCTTTTTGGAGTTGGGGAGCTATTGATTCTAAAGCATTTGGATTTTTTGTTGTCCTTTTCCCAAGAAAATTCAGGTCTGTTCTGAAATGTTGTTCTGAAATAGGCAGCACTCTGTTGTTTAGAGAGGTTGTTTTGAAAGCAGGAGACCAAAAGCCATATTCAGACCAAGGGCTTGACCCTCGTCTCAGTGGTGCTCAAGTATGTCTCTTAACCCATGAAGATCAATGGATTATACTCTCTGCTTTTGGGAAGTCCTGGAAAGCGTGTGAGATGCTTGGGGGTTTGGGGTGGGGAAAGGTGATTGGTTTATTTTTGGATTAATTTTGTTTTTCCTCTTAAGATATTGGACTTGTGCAGTGCAAGAACAAAATGCTTGAAAAATTTGCATTACTTGATTCAGGACTATGGCTGAGCAGGAGAGTTTCAGATAGAAAAAACAATAGTTTTGGTTCAACCTTATTTTTGGGAAATTAGGTATGAAGTATGTCTGCGATTGTTCCCAATTCTGGCCTTGATGTCTGTAAATTCTCTGAGCAGTAAGAGGGAAAGCAACAGAGTTCTCCTGGCAGCTTCTAAGCAAAGTTTTGAAGAAAACTCTAGGATAGTTTCCACAGGGAATCTGAAACCCAGTGGACCCATTTTGAAGAGTAATAGTGGAAACTGAGTGGGAAAGGCAGGAGAGGGTAGAATTAACGGGAAATCCCTAGAAACACAGTGGAAAGGTAGGCTTGCTTAACACACTTTTAGGTAAAGAAAAGGATGGTAATTTTAGAATTTTTGTAAAACACCAGAAAAAAATGGTTTTGGCATCCAAGTTTCCAAACCTAGATAGCTTCTGGAAAAGAAACAACTTGTTTCTCTGAGGCACATATAATCACTTACTGTAATGAAGTATTTACAGAGAACATACGCCGTGATGAAAGGTAAACTTCCTTTCTCATCCTTGACAAACACGACATATAGTGAAACGCTCTTCTGATACTTTTTTTCCTAAACAAAATAGAGTTTGAGGACTAAAACTGCAGTAGCACACAAAGGTGTGTTTCAGATACTTGACTGAGGCTGCGAATCAGCTTTTTTTGTACTTGTAAATGGTAATTTTACTGGTGCTTACGTGTTGCTGCTGAAGAAAAATGAATTTGCATTTAAGACTGACATTAGTACGTCTTGTTAGTATGTGTGGATTTAATTCTTAGCATGGGCTTCTTCAGGGAGGGGAATTGTTAGTGGAGGCAAACAAGATGTCAAACTAACAGCAGTTCTTGGTATTTCCATTACTTTCTGTTACCATTTCCTGTCAAAGCAGAGGAAGAATATAGTGAAACAGATTTACCTGTTTGCAGCTAAGTTTTAATAACCCGTTTCAGAAGGTGATTGTGCCTGTGCACTCAAAAGAGCTTTGAAGCCAAAGCTGATGCGGTTCCTTGCTGGTGATGCTGTGGGGGAGTGAGGGGAAGTAAGTGTCTGCTCCCTTCTCTTTTTCCTTCCCCCTCCCAAAGGGCAAAAAATTGCTGAGTAGAAACACTCTGTTCAGAAATCTCTATTAATGGGCTTATTCACATGGAGGAAAATACATTCTACGCGGCATTTTTCGTCTTTAGGAAAATGTGCAGCTTGAGTAATGGAGGTTCATTAAACTCTGTTTCAGCTTTGCATAAGAGATCAGTTATCCATACACTAATACTTCAGGAAAATGGGTAGGATACTTACTAATATTTAGAAAGGCAGAGAGACTTGCTTGCCAGTCATTAAATATCATACATATGTAATATTTGGAACTACCGGGTCTGATGTTTTATCTGCTTTAAAAGCTCATGGGATATGTTAATTGTTACGCAAAAATGATGATGTCACGCTGCTACTGCTGACGTTCCTTTGCATGGGTTCCTTTACTGTTTTATTAAGAGTTTTTATGACTAATAACTTTCAGTCATTTAATCTAATGCAGATGGACAAATGTGGAAGGGAAGGATGGGTTTTTTTGCAATGGCATACATGTGAAAAAGGATAAAATTTCTCATGTCAGCAGGAGCTCGGATTGGAAAATTGGAGTAAATACATGTCCCTGGACATTTGTCCCAGGCTGCAGCTCTGGAGGGTGAAGTGGCAAATAGGATGGGCAACGTTTCCTTCTGTCTGCCTTAGATCAGTTATTTCATCAAGGTCAAATTATTCTAGACGTAGAACTGATGTTGGAATTAAAAAAAAAAAAAATCTTTATTTAAAAAAAAAAATAAAATAAGTTTAGCCTTTATAAAAGATAATTTTTTATCTGCTTTTTAACTGAAGGGGAATTTATTACTTCTGTCAAGATAGGACAGCGAATTGTTCAATCAGGAAAATCAGAGAGAAGACAAAATTAGGTTATCAAATTAAATTATGTGAAATTAATTAGTTGTTTAACTTCAACTGTGAAATGTTAGCACATTTTTAAATGTGATATGACTGATGATAAAGTGGTAACTTCGTTTTCATGCTCTGGAGACCTAAATAATACGAGGAATTTTGGTACTATGTAAAAATTATAAACTTGATTTGGTGGAAAACATGATCCACTTGCCTTCGTGGGTTTGGAAACATGAGAACACAACAGTGAAAACTTTTACTCCTGCATTAATTGCACCATCTTCCTCCCACCCCGGATGAGTGAAATAGCAAAAGTCAGTAGCAAAGCCAACTGCAGTGAAATTATGAAGTATGTGATATAAATGTGAGGTTTCCTGCCTCTTGTGTGTCTTCTCTTTCCTCACAGTACAATCGACTTTCACACCTTTATTTTTTTTTTCCTAGCCATTCTAACAGGCACTAATCACTGCATGGGAGAAGCTTTCTTGGTGCCTTTTCTTGACACCCTATAGCTACAGCAGAATTAAGCAGCTCGCAGGAGAGGATGTAATAATAAATAACCTTTCTCAAAGGCTTGTTGCCACCAAGTTAATGATGGGACCAAATTGATCTGCCTTCTGGTTTTAGTTGTATTTTTCTGGATGAAGAAAAAAAGAGGAAAATTGGACTGTGTAGCCTGGGAGGTATGTGTAAGAAAGCTTAATTAAAAGCTTAATTCATTACCCCTAATGTCCCTACTTGGAGTCAGGTGGCAGCATCCATGTCTCATGAGCATAGAAGCTGCCAGCAGCAACTCCTCAAAAGCCAATTTACATACAAACACCTAAAAAAATTGGGAGATTCTTCTCAGCTGTGTTCCCCAGCAGTTCTCTATTGATGTTGGCATCTGCCTGGTCGGATAGAACACTACAAGCTTTAAACCCAGACAGCTCAGAGAGACTTCTAGGTGCAGCTGAAGCTACCTACCCCTGCAATTCAGCATGCTTTTTATTTTTTAACCTGCAGAATCTACCTGTTGAATGCCTCAGTCTTTGTCCCAACGTTGTGATGTAAATCATCTCAGTAATTTAAGCTTTAGGTGAGTTACACAGTAATTACACTTTTTTTTTTCTTAGTGGAAGCTCTCAATTTGATGCAGAAACATTCATCTAGTGTGATATCTGGTTTTAGCTGGATGTTTTACATAAACAGATTGTCTTCCTTCTGGAAAAAATGCAATTATTCATCACTTCAAATACACATTTTAAATGGAAGGAAACCTTTTGTGGAATTCTGGTCATTGTGGAAAGGTCGTTTTCCTGGCTGTGGCATAGCAGTGGTTCCATTTCCATGTTGTAGTGACTAGTGAACGTACTCGAGTGCTGCTGGCTTGTGAGCAGCCATCAGCAGCGATCTGTTAAACCCTGGCAAATGGCCCTTCACACAAATTGAAGGGACACATAAGAGCTGCTGTTACTTTATTTTATTTTTTTTTATATCCTGCTTGCCACGTTTTCATGTCGGTTCTCTCTAGGTCTCCAGAATGGTGAGGTGGACACAGAGAGGTATAATTATGTGAGGAATTCATCTTTCTGCATTGATATAACTGGTGTTTTTTAGGTTTGAGTTGGATGGCACCAGTTCCACTGTACTAGTTTTCTGTGAAATTTGTACTGTTCAGTTGATCTCTCACAGGAACTGGGGTAAGGATGTTGAAATGGCTGCTGTTCATTTGTCAAAATTCCTGTTCCTTTACTCTGCGATTGGTACTTTGGTAATAAGTTGAAAGTAATTTTAGTCTTCTTAGCTGCAGGCGTAAATTTTAAACATTATTCTCGGTCTCTTCTGGTGGAAAGAAGTAAAACCAGTAGTATTTTAACTTTTTAATGCATAGACATAGCTCAATTTTTGTTTGGGAGATGGTAGAAAAACATCTGAGTGTGGTCATAGGTGTAATGAAATACATACATAGATATAACCACGTGATGTAGTGATGTGATTACACCTGAAACCTCCCTGAGACTTTCTAAGATCTCTGCGTATATGAGACTCTTGGTTCTTTTAGTCATAGAGAACAGTGAGCACCAACCAAATTATGAAGAGCAAAATATGTAAAATGTTTTGTGTGTGCGTATTGTTACTTTCTTTCTAAAGATATTTTTGCTGGGCTTGCCTGATGCCTGTTCTGGATTAATTAATTTGCTGTGAGTATAGAGTTGAATTGCCCTTAATGTGTGAAGCAGAAAGATGAGGGTAGTTCACTATTAATACCTTGTGCCTCATTAACTGGAAGAATATAATTTAATACAATTTGGAAAATTACATATATGTTTAAGCATTAATTAAGGCATTGTAGATTTTGTGGAATAGGTGGGGATGTAAAATATGAATTTTTTCATTTTCGGTTATTTAATTTCTAACGAAAATGATCTTACTTGCTAATAAACAACTTTGTGCTTTCCCTCCCCTGCCGTTATGTGCTGCCACAATGGAGCATTTTGTGTTGGTGACTACCGAAAATATTTAAACTAATTGCAAAAATAGGAGGTAAAAAGGGTGTATGTGTATGTATGTACCTGAACTGTAGTGTCTCTGTTGAAATCTGCAGTATAATGGCATGAAGATGTAATGTTAAAGTCTAATACAATGGCAGTAAGAGGAAAAACTGTGGGATGAGCGACAAGAAGTTCCATGAACTTTTAAGTGCATTTTAAAGTTGTTTACTGCCTTAATAGTGAAGTTTGTTTAAGGCACTTCAGTAAGATTCTGCCTTTAGTGACTAATGGTTTTATAACTAATGAGTAGAATTTGTCAGATGTTTTCTGGGCTAGATGTTCACCAAAACTTCTAGTGGTAAAGTGTTAGCAGAGAAAGACCAAGTTTCCAAGGCCAAAGTGGAAAAAAGAAAATATAGCCTTCCCTAAATGAAAAAATTTTAAAATCTCTTTCTGAAAAACTGTAAGGATCTACCTCTAGTGCTAGTGAAAAGCTGACTGTGTAGCTATGGGTAGAGAAGATTCTGGTGGCAAGGGCCACGATTTGGTGGATGTGCCATTTCCTGCAGAGCAGCTGATGCTCCCGAGCTCAACGCTGTTTTCTCTGTAACTCCTCCGATGGGATGCTGGAGGACTGGGTGGATTTAAATGTTGGAACTGAAAGCAGCAGTCTGTGTCCTGTGCATTGGGAGGAGTCAAGTTTCCTAAATTACAATAGTGAAAAATAATAAAAAAAAAGAATAGGAAAAAGGAGTGGAAATGACAGAAGGTGAGGACAGCAAGAAAAGATTGTGAGGGTGTGATACCAGGTTGGTTAGAAACAGGAGCCACGTAATTAGAGGCAAAGATAGAGCAGAGGAAAACAGGAGAATTCAAATGTTTGTTTCTCAGGGAAAAGGAGAACGCTTAAATTTCTAACAATTAGTGTTTTACATTCCTGTCTCCTAGCCTCCACTGCGATGACTTGGCTTCCTCTATGTGGCCTTTAATTCCCTGCCCCACTACACCTTTGGCTGCCTTCCTCGCACCTAATCACCAGATGAGCAAAAGCTGACATATGGTGCCTCGGGTTGTAAGTGATGCATTTTTATGTTTTGGCAGGCCAAAAGGAACAAATAACTGTTGAGCTCGCTCTGTGGGCTTTCCTCCAGTGGGAGCAATGATTTAAACCACTTTTTTTTTTTTTTTTTTTTTTTAATTTTTCTCCTTCCAGCCAAATTTCCACAAATCTTTGTTGCACTTGCAGAGTTTGATCTACAAGGCAAATAAATTCTAAGGGTGATTGGCAGGCAACAGAAGTAGTTTGTGGGTTTTTTTTCCTTTTAAAAGAACCTATCGAGAGGGGATTGGCTTTTATCTCTAAGTAAAGCTGGTCACTTCAATTGTGCAAAGCATAACGTTGATGGGAGGAGGATGTCATGTTGTGAGACAAACCAGACATGCTGGAGTTGTATTTCCTTATAAACTGAGTGGGGTCAAACCCTACAAAGAGGGACCTGCTAAAGAGCAAGCAATAGCTGGTGTCAGGGTGTTGACTTGGAATAAAGAAGTCCCATGTTGACTGCTTCAACTTAAACCCTCACCTTGCTGACAAATGCCAAGGACCTGGATAGAGCGATTCTTTATCCAAGTCTTTTGAAACTATGATTCTTTCGCTGAGCCAAGAGACAGATGCTGGCTCCATCCTCAGAGGCTGTGGCATGCAGGTGGGGATGTTGGGTTGGAATGATTGGCAGATATTCCAATTGAATAGCTGGTGCTATTGCTGGGGGTGCCTGCTCTCTCTGACAGCCAATTTCATCCCCTGTTGTGGAGAAATAATGTCCAATGAAGGCTTAATGTAGACTAAAATACGTCAACAAAAAGATTTGCTTTAATGGATAAGCATTTCACTGAAACGGATTTGATGGCAAAATTCTGAGCAGAAGAATAGTGAATATTAAGTTAAATATGCTTAGGAAGAAATAGTGGTAACTGCATATTTAGAAAAAGGACTGTTACTCATGTGTCTCCTAATTAATCTATTTTTATTTTTTTTATTGAAAAAAGGCATGTTGGACACAGATAACAGCTCTCAGAATTAAGAGTTTAATGCTACAATAGAAAAATAAGGCTTATTTTGAGTAGTATTTGTAGTTCTTTAAACCAGCATTTCCAAAGACTTGACAGGGTAACACTTTCAGATCTGTAGAACAGATGTAGCTATAGCAGAGGTGGTTTATACCTCTCCCGCAGATCTTTCAAATATAATAAAATCTGAAATGCACTTGAAATTAAACTCTATGCATCTTAAGGTAGTCACTCAATTGAGTTAAAATCATAAACCAATTATTTTTTTACCCTGTCTCTAGGGTAAAAATAAATTTTATTAGAAAATAAAGGCTTCGTATTTCCATAAATTATGTCAGTGCACCCAGCGAGCTATAGCTGAACGTCAAAGAAAAGGGGGCAATGAGGAGAGATTCCAGTTCAACATTCATTTAATTAAGAGAAGTAACGGCCAATTTAAATAAACCAGAGTTCTCTTGCTTCGTAGAATCGTTCTGGTTGGAAGAGACCTTCGAGACCATCAAGTCCAACTGCTTTCATCAGCTGGTATCTGTAAAGCTAGTGACTTTTCACTGCTAATCTGGCCGTGCTTTGACAAAATTGCTGAAAATGAGGATACTGTTAGACCAGAAAGCTGTTCAGCCCGACATTTCTCAATCTGGTTTGCAGATGAGTGAAGAAAATTTGAAGTAGGCTTGAAGTTACTCAAGGGCTTTGTGTAATTAGAGAAACGGAGAGAGGGGAGAATATGTTTCAGAAAAAAAAGGCGGAGTTGCCTCTTCCTTTTTGATGTTAATGACATTGTAAAAGAATATGGTGATTAGCCAGGAGTTTTAAAGGGATACGTGAAAATTAAACTCTAATTGAAATCACCTCTTGATGTCTTCTCAGTAAAGTCCTAGAAAATCAAATCTTCTCACTCTATACTGTATTTTTGAAGCTCTTGGAGAAGAAAAAAAGCGGGGAAATGTTGTCACAAAAACTTTCCTCTGTGCGTTTGTCAGTACCTCATTTGTTTTGAGACAAAACTTAAAACTTACTTGTAACAAGCCTTATACTGAAGCATCGTAAAAATTTTCAGGAATTTTAACACTGATTATTAAAGCACTAGACACTTCTGTGCAATGCAGCATTTTAATGAAACACGTCTGTAAAGCTGAAATGAACCGTCAGGATTACTCAGACTGATTGTGGTTAGAGCTGTATTTAATTTCCAAGGCATGCAGGACAGAAGGCTGGGAATTCTTCCCGCTCATCTTAGCAAACAGGGTGTGATAGAAACCCTGAGGATCCCTGAAAACCAATTTAAAACTCATGGTTTTTACCAGTCCTGAAATCCCCAGTCTTTTCCCCCTATTTATAATTTTTTTTATGCTTAGCCTTGAGTATGTTCAGACGCTGAGTGAGCAAATCAAGTTAGGATACTGAAACATAGAGTAAGCTTAGTAATTGTTATAAGACCTGCAGTGTCAAACTCCTACCTTAAAGAGCTCGTAACACATTTTAAAAGTGCTAATAAAATGCTTCGTGGCTTGGTTGATTTTTTTTTTTTTCGCTTTTACTGGAAGTGTGACTGAAGTGTACTATAGAAACACGAATCCAGAGATGCTGAGGGAGGTGGATCTAATCCCCCGTATTACCATGGAACGTGCACGTGCCCAAAGCATGATGACAAAACTGTACGAGAAGAAGGGAATGCAGCGTACCAAGTTTTTAGTAACACAAGGAGCAAGTAGTGCAGCTCGGTTGGGAGCTGGTGGAGTACTCTGGGGAAGCACCAAATGTGCTTGTCCATCTCTTACACCCGTCTCGGCACTGGCCTTTGGCAGGGACAGGCTGTTGGGCACGGAGGACCAACATATGTCCAAGCCAGCATGGTTGCGCATATCTCCAGTGGCTGTCCCTAAAAAAGGGAAGGAGAAAATTCCGAGCCCTGTCTGATGTATGCCAACTCTGAGATGAGCATAGAGATTGATTAGCGAGCTTTATGAACTAGTTCAGGTGCTGCATCAGCTGAAGAAAATCTGTATTGTTATATATAGTTGTGTTTTTGTACAGTCATACCATTAGCTATAGATCTGGATTTACTTCCCTGGTTCTACCTTCATTACTTGTCCTATTTGCTTACCTTGAACATGTTCTTTTCCTTGTTACTGTGGCTCTGTGATCATAGAATCATAGAATCATTATGGTTGGAAAGGACCACCAGGATCATCAAGTTCAACCTTCATCCCAGCATCTCTCTAACCACTGGACCATAGGCTCAAGTGCTACTCATTTTTTATCTTGAGCCAAAAACATTTGGAAAATTATTGATTAAAAAACCCTATATAGAAAAGCAGTGTTGTTATAAATAGCCATTATTATTATTATTGTGTAAATACTTTCTATGTTAAATGCTTAGGGAGAAAATGTCTATTTCTCTGTGGTTTGGCGGCAATAGCAGGGGCAGGAACTGTGGCTGGTTTAGGGTAGAAAAATACAAACCTAGAAAGTAAGGTGGATAAATATTCAAGTTACCTAACATATGTATGTTTGTGCAGTCTGTCTGTTCAAGGCTCATAGTATGAGCAAGGAATATTAGTATTTTCATAGTGTAGGCTTAGATTGCTCAAATGCTTGATAATCACAACTGAAAATTGCTACTAATTGTCAGGTATAAGTGGAGCGTGCTGGAGCCCAAAATACTCATGTGATTGATGGAACATCTGTAGGAAATGGTTTGAAGGACTCTGCATTACAAAACTCTCATGTTCTGTACGAGAAGGACACCTGCCTGAATGTTTCATGCTTAGTTTTTACTTTCTCATGTGTGCTACTTGAATTGACTGTTTCTTTTTAAAGTACAAATGGAATCAATTAAGATAGAGGAGTGAAATTTCCTTTTTTTAAGGTCTCTTTGCCACACTCCTCACCCCACCAGGCTTTTTTGTTTTCTCCTTACCAGTGCAGATGCCAGAGAATAATTCTCTTTTAAAAGACTATATATACTCATTGTACTATGTGTATATATATTCAAATACGGATATCCATGTGTATGGGTACAGAGGTATCCTACATATATTATGTGTGTATATATATGTAGGATCATGACCTTACCATTGACTTCTTTTCCCTTCATATCCTGTCCTGACATATCTGCATAATATAAAATCAGGCATTTACTAGGTGATTTATATTTCCAGGAAGTTGACTTCCAATTTTGCTGTTACTTTAGCAGTTACAGTTTTAGCAACTTAAGGTGAAAATGGGGAAAAAACAAGAAGTAGTAATAGCCAAATCAATTGACTTGGGTTTTACTTTAGATCACCTGCTCCCTGCTCCTGCACACCGAAGAGTATGATAGAAAGTGTAACTAAAGGCTGGATTAAACAATGTGGATTGATACACAGAGAGAGAAAGGAAGTTTCTCCTTGGTTCTACATAAAGGAATGGTGTAACTTCTTTGCACCTGGCTCATAAGATTTAATGTTTCTCTTTTAAAACTTGTATTTCTTTGTAATGTTTCATAGCATAAATTCTTGTAATTCTTCTTTGTAATTATCGTTAATCTTTTGAGCAACTCTGTCAGTCACAGGGCTGGAAAAAGCAGCTCAGTCTGACTTCCTGATTGCTACTGAATCACTTCACGACTTGGTGATTTTGGTTACTTGGTGAAGAACAGTTCATTTTTTACCAAGGGCATCAAGTATTCAAAATCCAATAAAAGCGGCTTGATTACTTGTTTAAAAGTGTGAATTAAACACCTTTGTAAGTGGCAGAAGTGATACGCCCTGTCAGGTTTTGCTGTGGTCTGTGATTTCCTCCCAATGCGATATAGGCCTGTGCAAAATACAAAGTAGGGAATATCAAAATGTCTTTTATGGCGTGCTACAGTTGGGCATGTACCTCTTTCATCAACAAATTAACTTCAGTGGCAAATACGCAGCCCTGCTTTCCTCTGGAGCAAAGATCTCTATGTGATGTTTGCTGAACTCTGTGGAAACACCACTAATACAGGAGATTAGAAAGACAAATAAATGTAGGAAGTAGATGGGACTATTGCTGAAGCATCCGCTCTTCTTTTCCCGTTGCTTTTCTTGGCCTGAACGTGGCCAGCTGAGGAAGACACGGCTACACTGAGTCAGCCGTTCCTGGAGGAAAGGCAAATGTGGCTGAGGAGAAATTATAATATATCCTTTCTATTGCAGTTTGAAGTTATTTGCCACAAATTATGAAGCCAGAGAGAGCAATAGTGCAAAGGTGTTGGTCTTTTTTTTTAGTTCTCTGGGGTTTTTTTGCTCAAGTGCCAGCTGTGCTGGTTAGACGTTGAAATCAGCCAACTGTTGGGAGTGCTAGTAAAGACACTGTCGTTGGATGCTGCAATTTCTTCGAGACCACTTGTGGAGCTGGAATCCATAGGTAGTACCAAGCATTTTATTCCATGCTACATGGCCATATGCAGCCCTGATTTTGTAGTTGTTTTTCTGGTGAAATATCAAGGTGACTTGGAGACCTTGTCACTGGGAATGCTTGATGAAATGTTATTGTCCAGTGTAACTGTTTTGAGGACACTAAAGAGTATTTTGAGAGCTGTATTTACTTTTATGGATGGATTTAACAGCTTTGTTACCTCCAAATACAACCTCTAATACATCTAATTCAGTTTTAGCATTAGATGGTGTACTGATGTGAGAATTCTGGATCGTGATAACGAAATAATTGTTTTGGGAAACCATTCAACTTCAGCCTAACTCCGCTTTTTGTACAGTAGCTCCATGGAAGAAAACGTAGACCTGTGCCCCAGTATCTAATCTGAAGAGACAAGAAACAATTGCATCTGTGAGTTCCTACAAATTATTCTGATGGTTTTGAGGGTAAGGAGAAGAAAGGGGAAAGTCAAGCACTGCAAAGGAGGGAAACTATGTTTTTACTTAGCCTATTGTGAGAACCTCTTGGCATCAGATATGGAAGAGCAGAGAGGATGACCCTGCATTCATCCCCTCTCCATCATATTTTAATTACTGTACCATCATTATACTCCTTGGACTTCTTTCTTCAGCTCCCCAGTAAGGAATTTATCAATTTAAAGCTTACTGTTCTGCAATATTTCTGTTATAATAACAGGTTGTGTCTTCTTTGACCATAATGTTGAGGTACTTATCAACCATCTATTTGAAAATAATTTCTTACTGCCTTCCTCCCAAACACATCTTGCTATAAACTTCCAGATAAACATGCATTCTAAAGGAAAATCAGTTAGGCTTGTCTTCACATGACTGAAATTATATTGGCAAGATTGATCAGTTGTGCAGAGTAAGCTCCACACATGTTTTTGACACAAGGCAGGACAAAATATGTAATTGTGCTTTTACTGAATGTCTCCTGTAAGAGTATATTGTGCTTGCAGAAGGCATTGCTACAAGGTGGGAATAAGTAGTTTAAAAATGCAAACTATCAGAAGTAAACACACATTCTGAATAATGGCAAAACGTGTTTAACCATAATAGCTGGAAATCATTATTACTTAAGAAGTTATTGTGAAAAACAACAAAAAGATTCTATCAAAGGCAGTAGCACTGGGTTGTGAATTATTCTTTAGCATAATAACCTTTGATTGTTCAAAGCTCTATCATCTGGTTACCAAACAACACATTCTTAAGACAAACTGCATTGCAATGCAGTGAAAGACATCATCTCGTGAGGGAACGGCTGCACGTGACAGCAACGTATTACAGAGAGGTTACTACGAGTTTGAGTGTATGGATGGCCACGTCTTGCTGTTTCTGTTTGGGTTGTAAGTGGGTTAGGTGGGGACCATCTGTGTCTTTTCCTAATTGCCATGCAAAGAACCACACTCGCTGGTGTAGCTAATACCTCTTGAACACGTGATTGCTGTTCTGCATGTTAGACAAGAGCTGTGAAAGCTCTTCTGTAAGACCTGCAACTGGATGATCAATGCCTGGGAGACTTGAGCAATCACATAGTCTTCATTAATCTTGAAGGCCTTAATTACTAGGATTAGGCAATTTTCATTACAGCAGATGACTATAAATAGTAACATTGACCCATTCCAGCAATGAAAGCAGAAGTTTATCTACAGGAAGTCTGTTATGTCTTGCGATAAGATTTGCTGTAGACATAATTTCCATTTTACATGGTATCAGGACAGGTAACTTCCCAAAAAAAGGGAGATATTTGGGGAGAACACTTTTTTATGTGCTTTAAACAGGGATTGACTGTCAGAACATGCAGGAAAGAGCTCCTCTTGAATAGATTTCCCAAATGACCTTCAATGAGCTTGAACATAACCACATGAATTGACTGTCTTGCCTGAAAGGCATTGGTGTGACTGCTTTCAGACATCGTATGTAAATTCATGGAATGGTTTAAATATTGTCTTATCGCATCTGGCACAGTATAAAAAAAAGACATTTCCTTTGTCACTGGGTTGTGTTTAGCCCTTCTAGCATGCAGCTAGAAGTGGAATGTAGCTAGCTGTGAATCCAGGAGATCTTTCAAAAAGGTTAAAATTGCAAGGTACTGAGGAGAGGACATAAAGAAGATCTAAGAGATTTGGATTTACTTGGCCAGCTGAAAGAGGTGAGCTTGGAGAGAATGAGATCTCACTCGAGGACAGAGCAAGCCATCTGACTGCAGGGTTTGTGGGCTGAGAAGGCTGCTCGTTTTGTTGTAACTCTGCTTGGTTGAATCTCATGTGTGATCTGTTGGGTATCTTTTCTGCCTTGCAAGGCTGCAGCCCAGTTTTTTAAAGCTGAAAAGGTTAGACTTAGATTATGTTTCTAGGGAGTGCAGGTTCGGTAAAAATCCAGAAAATAATTCCTGTTTAAGTTCTTCTTTTTCTCTGCCTTAGGAAGAGATTGACAATATGCCTAATAGCCATTTTTGTTTCCAGATAATGATGATAATTTCCAGTGGAGTTCACTCTACACACTGTTATTCTGATTGAAATCAGCAATGATACATGCAGTCCAACTTGCCTAAACATTTTCTGTGATTCTGATAGTTTCCATCTCTGTAATTTAGTATTTTAACATTTGGAATATGTCATGCTTAAAGATACGATGTAGTTATTCTAGTCGTGAAATGGAAGCTAGGTTTCATGGGTTCGCTTCCATCAGGACCTTGTGCTTCAACCTTTATTTTCTCCAACAGATCTTTATGAAGGACTTGACATTTCTGCTTCCTTCCCCAACTATTGTCTTAATGGGCTTTTAGCAAAGTAGAAATACTTTCTGTCTTGCAAAGCCTCCACAAATGATGGTTGTTAAGTTGAACGTAGCAGTGCTGAGTTCAAATCTCAGATATTTGTCTGACTGTGGGTAAATCTCTTTATTTCCCCTTTTCCCTTGGTAAGTCTGTAAAATTTACAGAAATTTTAACACATCTGCACAATTCTTAAGCCTTAGAGTGTTAAGGAAGCTGCATAAACTGATGGATAAGTATATTCTCTAATATTTAGTGTTTGGATAAAGCAAAGGTGATTTCTAGATTGCCTTTTTTCTTTGGCCTGAAGTTTTTCTATTTAAGATTGTACTTCATGCAGAAATATTCTGCACTCAATAGGATGTAATTTGCATTAAACTTTGTACGCAATGAATCTTGGACTTACACAGCCCAAAGTCAAAGTAATGTGTGCTCTATTTAGGTAATGAGCTATTGATTTTAAAATTACTCCTTTTATTACCATAATATGGAACTAGTAATATTCTGAAAACTCATCTCTGAAATGGATGCTGTTTAATTTTAGTTTGAGATGGGACAGAAATGGACTTTAAGGATTTTACCTGTTGAAATTCGTTGTCTCACAGGTAGCAGGGCCTGTTCTGCCTCATGTAGAGCCATACGTGGTACTCAAAGCGTCTGTGAAGAGACGTCTCTTCCTCTTGCTTGAGCTCAGACCTCTGAACAGACTTGTAGCGTAACGTTGCTTTTAGTTGTCACTGGTAGCTATACCCTATATGCATTCTTTTGCTAAGTATTTACAATGCTTTCAGGATCAAAGAAAAGCTGCCAGGAAGGCTCATTGTGAGAAATTTTGACCTACTTTTACATTTGGCACCACTTTGCCTGCCAAGACCAGGTGGAGCATGTCTTCGGTGAAGAGGTCCAGTCTGACATTGAGATAAGAGAACCCAGTCATGGCAAAGCAAACAAAACGCAATATTGCAAACACTCTGAGGTTAAACTTTGTTTTCCTTCTTCTGCCCCGTTCTCTTGAGGATGCAAAGTGAGTTTGCTGGGAGAAGGGGTGTGAAGGTCGCAATTTCAGTTCCTTTGTGTGTGCGCGTTTATTTTCCATCCTTTTCCTGCTGCTCGCTCTTCGCTCTGCAGCACTGGGGTGTAGAGAATCAATTTGCTGTCTGTGATTGCTTTAAACAAGTTTAAACTGCTCATGCCATAAGATTATTGCAGGTCCCCATCTCCTAGCGTGTAAATGAGAAGAAATGGATACACGTCTGTTTTTTTCAAACGTACATTTTTTTGCTTTACAGGCCATGATGGAGTTCTCCTTATGTAGGACGTGACTGAAACATCTCTGTTAGCAAGCTGTATTTGTCAAGTAGTAGAGACCAGTTTGTATATCTTGTTACCAAAAAATTCATGTTGATCTTCTTCCCTTCCCTTTCCCCTCCCCCTTGTAAAAGACAAAACTGAGTAAAATTTTGGCAAATTAGTATTCCCACTTTCAATGTCTAAATTGAGGTGTAAAACTGGGTAGTTTATGCAATAAACATGCTGTACATGAAAACAAAATCATAGGTGGTTTTCATGCTTGTAATCTGACCAGTCATAGACCTCTATGTTAGGATGAAGTGAGCATGACTTGAAAATGCCTGTTCGTTTCACGAGCTGACTGTGCAAGGACCCTAGATGGCTTTTTTTTTTTTTTAAGGTGTAGATGCCTAACATTGATCAGGTGGATCAAGCTTTCTAAGCACTGCTTTTGGATCTTGAACCTCCTGCTTTTTCAGGGGTGATATTATGACTTTGTTTGGGGTTTGTCAACAGAAATGAAGGAATCAGAGCAAGGATTGATGAGGTACCTACCAAACAGGCTTCTGAATTCTATATATTAATGAATTGAGATAAAAGTGGGATTTGAAGAGAGCAGAGGAGGAGTGTTCTTTGAACCAAGCACTTTCTATGATTAGGTTCTCAAAAGCAGCCTTCTAACCTTCTATGAAGATATTGATTGTCTACAAGGAAATGGCTTTTATTAACTTGATGATGTATTAAGAAAAAGGCTGGAGACAGCTTTACTTTGGGCTCTTGAGTATGAAGTCCCACCTTGAAAATGTGAGTGGTGAAATGATAAAAATAAGCCACCACGCTTGGAGGTTCAAGGAGTTTCTATTACTTCAGCACGCTGATGGAGGACCTCAAGACTATGGTATGAGCTATGAGGGTTGCGTGTTCCATCCCACTGTGATATCCCTGAAGAGGAGTGTGTTTGGCTTTCTCAAGAAGTAGACATTTTCTTAAATTCCCATTCCATAGCAGGGATATTAATTATAAGAAAAGGTAATGTCTGAATGATACAGTAAATAATAATGAGCTGAGAGACAGTACTAAAAAGTTGCTGATATTTATGGAGTTCATCTGTTGCTCCAAAAGTCACTGCTGTGGTCGTTTTAATGCACATGTGGTGTTTAAATACTCTGTAGTTTGGAAAGCGTAATTACATCATCTCTTTAGCAGTAACTTGAAGTTGCATCCCTCAGAGTTGGAACGTCACCAAAAGGATAGTCCGTGGTACACAAAAGGTCTGGAGTTGGGTGGCTGTCCATTGGTGTCCTGCTATCATCAGCCTTGTTTTTGTTCAGAGCTTGAAGCATAGAGGGCACACCAATTTTTCTTTAATTAGTTTCCTCCTCTTCTGGAATATTAATGGCACCGAAGCAGATCCAGTCTCTTGTTGTATGGAATGCTTTACTGGCTTATGGTGCTCTGCAAGACCAGTGGTAACAGTAGTTGGCTAGTGAAAAATTCAGAAGAGAGAAGAAAACTTGCTCATCTGTCTTTCTATCCTAAATAGTTTGGGAGGTATTTTGAAGCCAACCTAGCAGTGTGTTTTGCAGTGCTGATGATTCGTGAATATGCAGTGCTGATGATTCGTGAATACTTAACCCCTGACATTGTCTTTATGCAGAAGAGTATCTTGCAACTTGTGCTGTGTAATGGTTTTATACTTAAGAGTGCCCAGAATATTTTTTTTTTTTTTTTTTCCTTTGAGCTTATTTTTAGTAACCTAATGTTTAGTGAAAGACACTAAACAACTTAAGGCTTTTACAGACCATTCCCCGTATATGAAAAATCCCATTTTAATGTGGATTTTATGCATTTTCCTCCTCTAGCGTGTACTTTTTTCTTAGCCAATGGCAGTAGGATTCCTAAGGCTACTTTCTCTTTAAGGACATACTGCTTACATAAATAGTCCTTTACACCATCTCCTTGTTTTATAATATTGTTTATCGGAAGATGGGAAATATTCCTTAGAAATGTGTTTTCCCGATTGTGCATGCCTTGTTACTATTTCAATTATGCAGATTCTTGATGCTGTGGAAATTTGTGCTTGATGACGCCAAGGCAGCTGCACGTTGTTAGCATTGTAGGCTGTCAGATGATCATGTGGGATTCTTGCAGCATGCAACATTCAATAGGATTGAAAAAGGGCTTTTGATGCAAGGCATAGCTTTCAGAATATATTTGTGCCTTTTAGTTAGCTGATAGAAAATCATAATTTATTATCTTTAAATTTAAAATGCTGCCTCATTTTTCTTCTGGTTGGTTTCATTTTGGCTTCACTAGAAGATGCATCTGGTACATCCACGATTGAGGAGTTTATTAATGATACTGTCATTCAGTTCACTTACTTTTTTTCCTTTTAGAGTCCTAGCTAGCCCACAGATTACATGATCACATGTTCATTCAGTCATTCATATAGAATACAAACCACCATGCATGATTTCTTCTTCTTTCTTTTTCCTCTCAGCCTTTTTTATTCCCTCTAAGTTGCTTTGTCATGTTCTCTTTTATCATTAAGCTGAGTCTTTGTCTTCCCTCCGCTGCTATTTGTTCTATATTTTCCCATGCTTGGTTACTGCAATATTATTTGATTAACGGGCTGTGATGATGATGAACCTGCACACTGGAGGAGCAGCTACTACAGTGGTGATGAAGGGATGTAATAATGGTCGCTATCCTCGGAATTCTCTCTACAGTGACTGCATAATAGAAGAAAAGGCAGTGGTCCTGCAGAAAAAAGACAATGAAGGATTTGGATTTGTGCTCAGAGGGGCAAAAGGTATGTGCTTCTGTGTGTGTGTGTGTGTGTGGTGTGCACTGGCATGAAGAAATTTATACATCTCTGAATCTAAGCAGGAATTATTCTTGGTGCACTTGGTTGCTAGACAACAAGATTCTCTGTATGCTATACTACTCAGACGGATTTTAGTGGCTTCTGTCTGAAGCAGTTTGCATTTTTACATAGGAGAAGCACTGTATAATCGTTGGGGGGTGGGGGGGGGCGAGAGAAAGTTTTGCCTGTATTTTTATTGTGTTGGTATATGTAATCTTCTGTCGTTGATCTGTTTTGTTATGCAGTTTACCTAAGTATGGGAAACCTGCTTTCCTTATAAAACCTGCTTCTTTTATTTCAAATGTCAGTCTGTTTAAATAGGTCTGTGAATAGAAATAGACAAGAGAGTGATGTTTTGTTTAAAATAGGTGTGGATCTTCTGCAAGGTGACATTGGTGCAGTTTTAGTATGAAAATATGATCTTTTTTTATATCTTCAGAAGCTGCACGTATGTTGCATGGCCTGTAGCGTGCTCATTTGAAAAGCTGTTCATATGTTAAGCTGCATGCCACTTTTCTGTAGACTAAAATCTACAATAACGGCATTCTTAAGAGTTAAAAAAAGCATTCTGTTTAATGCTTTACTGTTTAACTTGCAGTCCAGTTTGCTCCTTTTTGTATTAAAAAAAATATATATGATGGTATGTCCCATCTCTTGCTCCCCCTCGTTTTACATGGGTTCTCCCTTGCCTTGCTTGAGCATGAAAATTATTCCATGTCTTTATTCTTGGGACATTGTTTTTGCTCTCCCTCTCCCCCCACCCCTCAAGCAGTGCCACCGGAGCTTTGCAGTGTTGTCAAAGCTTTTCTGATTTTAGCTAAATAAAAAAAAACTGTGGAGTTGGACTAGGAAAGCCAGTAGCGGTACCTTTTAGCTCACCCGTTGCCATGAGTTGTCTGTGCATCGAGCAGAGGTTGCTCCCTCTGTGTAAGCCCAACCATTTTCCTCAGATTTTCCTGTCACGGTGAGGGCACCTCAGGTGAAAGACCCAAGGACTTTGCAGCTTGTATGTGTACGTGACAGAGAGAGACGGCTGGTACAGGGCCTGCTGTGCCTCCTTTCCTAAAAAAGTCATTTCTTCCGTTATCTCCCATGTAATATACAGCTAAATCTAGAAGGAAAATTCAGTTTGATCTTTTTCATCCTTTCCCACACCCCCCCTGCCAACTTTGGCCAGATGCTCTCTTCTGGCTACACTACATAATTCATTTTTAGTTGGAGGTTGCCAGAGTTACAAGCCTTTTGCTAGGCATCCAAAAGGGTGACTTGAACTAATACCGAATATCCTGGAATACTCAGAATCCAGCTCTTGCCTCATGCAGCTTGATTTGGTCTGTGTCAGTAAAGAAGCATGTATTTTTCTCTCTGAATTGGGAGACCTGTGGATTGCTGCTGCTGTTCCCAGCATCTTGATATTCTCCGAGGCAGAGTCCTCATACTTTTAGCACCTACCATTTTTTAGCCATCAGTTTGAATGGCCAATAATAGGCCTTTAGTCAAGTGGTATTTGCAAGCACTCCATAACTTTCTTTTTTTTTTTTTTTTAATGTGGTGTTTATTTTTAAAGCTGACACACCAATTGAAGAATTCACCCCAACTCCAGCCTTTCCTGCTTTGCAGTACTTGGAATCTGTGGATGAAGGGGGAGTAGCATGGCAAGCTGGCCTGAGAACTGGAGACTTTTTGATCGAGGTAGGAGATCCTGAAATTTGATTCTCAGTGCTCTGTTGGGGAAAGAGTGATATTCCCTTTGTAGAACTTGCTTTTGAAAAAGTGTGTGATGCTTCTGAGCAGCCAGTTCAGTGGACTAGCACCAATGATGTGCTTCACTTGACTTATTTTAAAATCTCATGCAGCATTTAGGAAAGCAGTGAAAAAGAACAATGTTCAGGCTGGCTGGGAATTCTCTTCTTTTTGCTGTTTGGGAATACACTACCAGAGAAATCTGGGAGATTTTATTCTTCTTTGCATTACTGAATCGAAATTTAGATTAATTTCAATATTTATTGTAGGCTACCAATCCTGTGGTCTTCTAAATATTGTCACAGAGTCACCAAAATTAATGACTTTTTCTGCAACTATTTCTGCAATCAGTGGTCTAGTGCCATTTAGAAACCATGGAGAATAAAGCAAATTTCTTTGGCTTGAAATTAAATCTTTCCAACAGTGCACTGTAAATAAAGTGATACAAAAAATAAGGAGCAAATGTTATTGCAGTATAAATAACTTTATTAAAAGGTTTATTTCAGTGCTCTATTCACACAAAAAATGTCTTTGCATCTTATACGTCAGAAGATTTTTGGTTGGCATTTTAGGTTTTGTTGAAATAGTTGGTACTCCTTTTGAGTGTTTCTGGGCAGTTTGCAAGGAAATCATGACACAACCTTTTCATGACCAACAAAGCGATGCTGTGATTCTGTGAAACTAGGTAGTTGAAAATAGGTCTTTCAGGATGGATCGACCAAGTCTTGTCTGTAAGATCTATTGATTTTTCTTTTACTTTATCTTTTCTTCTTCAGCTGCATATGGGTTTTGTTAAAGTATTTACTGGTGCTACAACATGTATTTCTGCAGAGCTGGCTTTTACATTCGGGAGAGGGTATAATGTGCAGCTTTTATTTGTTGTGTGCATTGAACTCCCATGCTGATTGAATTCAAGTAGTTGCACCGCTTCTTCACGTTGTAACGATGAAAGAACAGGCTTTGCAGGCTTCTAAATAGATGTGGATTTTTATCAGTGTCTTCAAAGTCTATTTTTTTCCTTGCTATTTCTTTGCTTAAGAATAAGCGTTTAGCAAACGGTTGAACAACACCTGAAAATTGTACTGATGTGTACGGTGTCTGAGGATGCTGTCAAAGCTGTCACGATGGACATTAGCTGGGGTTTTTTTCAGCAATATTTTTAGAAGTTGATTTCTGGTTAGGCTTTTCATCTATAGGAAGTATGAACAGTCTGTACTGGCTGATTTCACGTATAGATTTGATGGCGAATAACACGTAATTTAATGGAGAGGATTCCAGAATGATAACTATGCACGTGCATTATTTTTTTTTTATGATCTCTAAAGGGATGCAGAAGTCCAGGTAAATTCTGTACAAAGCTTTACGGGTTTTCTGGCAAATGAAAGAAGAATTACAATGAATTGCTCAGACAATTTACTCCCAGCCTTAGCTTAGAAGGGCAGTTAAACATGCACATGCATTGCTGAATCAGGACATTAATCTGTACTCTGCACAGTCCAGCATATTTGCATTTAATTCTGAAAGAAGCGGTTGCTACATGCAAACCCAATCCATTTCTGCGTGATTTATGTTCATCGGAGTTATTCTGTTCTGAATTTTGCAACTTAATTAAGAGGACACGGTAATCCCGAGAAAACACAACTTTGCTGTCGTGGAAGACTCACGTTGGAGAAGGGCAGGGTTTTTCCCCCGTTTTATTTTTAACGTTGTCTAGCTGTAGAAAGCCATCTTTGAAGGTATTTACATTGATGCAAAAGCTACTTCTGTTGAAATAAAAGTGACTCGTCCACCTGCACTTCTAGGAATGGGAGGATACTTCCTATCTTGTGTGGAAGGGAGGAGAGTTCAATGTACTTTACGTTGCAGTGAGTGGCTGTTGTACCTGGTGGAGTTAGTCTGTCTTGTTCCTAAAGGATTTCTCCCATGACTCTAAAGTTTATGCTGCTGTGTGTAAGTGCCACCTCAAGCGTTTGTAAGTAATATAATGCATTTATCATGAATGTCACATGAATAATTAAAACAGTTAATGGGCAACTAGGATCCTAATTAGTCCCATTTATAACAGTTGCGGCAAGCGTCAGGCTTTAGGGAAGGGAAAGTCCAGTTTGGCAGAGGGCAAAATGCAAAGGAGGGCAGATGATTCAATCTTGCTGCCGGAGGTTCGGTGGCTTGGGGTCATGGAGTTAAGGGAAACCTTTTCTCTTATTCCTCACTGGGGAAAGATGGGTTTGACAGGAAGATAGGTCCTTTCTTTGGAAGCAGGAGAGCTCATGAGGGTAGATGAAGAGGAGGCATCATTTCTTTGTGTGTTATTATGGTCTCTGGATCTTCTGAAGGGACTAAAACTTCACTACCAGCTACTGAGCACGCCAAAATAGTTCAGCTTTGAAGATGATGTGTGTTGAGCAGAACAAATAAAAGATTTATACAGAAAAGGAAGCAAAGGTGTTGTCTTGCTTCAGCAGGTAAACAGAGTAGATGTTAGCTGGAACAGGGTTGGAAAACTATCACTTGACTGAATTTTTACCAAGTTTGCAGTTTTCCTGAAAAGCCACGAGATGCTGATTTGTCCAACCTATACAATTGATTTTAATAGAGACTTCAGAGGTTAATGTTAAACGTGCCTTTGGAAATAGTGCTCCCAGACTCTCCATTGACATTTCTGACAATAAATGTTTGTTTTTTCCTCCTTACTTAAAACCCAATCATTTTTTTTTTTTTGTGATAACGATTGTTATGTGTGTCGTGGCCTTTCTGGATAGGGCACAAATAAAATGCACTGGAAAAGTGCATGAGTAGTCTTAGAGCTGAAACAGCTGGAGACAGCTGTCATTATAGGTGGATTTTCAAAGCAATTCAACAGTTGCTGATTCATGTCATTTTTTGTAGCTTTGACAAACAATCAGAAATGGAGTATGGTTATGGTTTGGTTCTTATAGCTGAGAGAGGTAGTACAGCTTGCCCTATTTGCTATTTTTCACTATTTTAGTTGATGTTTTCTTGAATCTCGGTATATGCCTGATTGAAAAGGCAGATAAAAGTAAAGCAACAAAAGGGCAAGTGTTATCCAACCTAAAAATTACGATTTCCGTTAGAAGGGGATTTAAAAACCTACAACCATCATTAATGTAGACACCAGTTCTAACGCCATTGCTCATTCATCAGAGTGACTGAATTTCTCTAGTGCACCAGGCCAAGTTTGAAATGCTTGATCAGAAAAAATCGACCCATAACCTGGTTTGGTTTGTTACTTGAAATATTTGCAAGAAAGAAATGTGTTTGCTCTGACACCAAATGTCTTATTTCTGACTAATCTTTACATGCCCAACCCTTCGTTACCTTTGTTTGGTGTAATAGTCAAACGAAGCATAAATAGAGGAACCGTTGAATTGTAGTGTTCAGAAAGTGCTGCCTTATAACGTGACTTAGAGAATTCCTGAAGTTGGGGTTGGGTTTTCCTGGGAGATTTGCTTTGACGTATACAAGTATAACCATCTTGGAATAAAGAGATCCATAAATTGGAAGGGGGTTTTAAAATCAGAACAGGTTTTTTTAGTGTTGGGGGTTTTTTTTGGTATAGTAGGATATAGACTATCTTACTAAATTAAAACCGAGTAGATTATTATTTGTTATTGTTGTACCCATGACCATACAGCTGGTTTGCAGGTGTTGCCTGATGTGATGTGTGGGGATTTTTCCTCTGCCACACAGCATGTCTCGTACCAAGCAATACTGTTGTAATACCAATACTCAGAAAGTGAAACTAATTCTACAATACTTTACCAGAATAAAGCGATTGCTCTCTAAATGAGTCATTGCAGTTTGCGTTATTGTGCCATAAAATCACTTATTTTTCCAGAGAAATTGAAATGTTATTGTCTTCAGAATCGAATGGCAGTTTATTTACATTCCAGTTAAAATGTAAATTAGATAAAGCTGCTGTATTATCCATTAAAAAAAAAGAAAAGGGGGGGGGAAGGAAAAATTCAATGTTTGATTTGAGGATCAAAACCAGAGATGGTAATAGAGGAAATCTCATCATTTTGCTGCAGAAAAGTTCAGCTGGTATTTGTATTAAAACATGCAAAATTGTCTGTAGTGTAGCTGCCTCTATTTCTTTATCCTCAAGAGCTTATAGGATTTACTAGTGCAAACTTTTCTTTAAGTAGAGATAGATGGAAAATAGAGATCGTTTTATTACAGACAACATTATTTTATCATCGTCTCAGATACAGATACTTGTCCTCTGACCATATAGGAAGGAGCAATAAGCATTTAGGGAGCTATTAAAAATACCTGAAATATTTATTTTTTTAAAAAAAATACACACATATGCACACAACTTCAGATTCATATTTAGCAATACTTTAGATTTTTGTTTGCAAACTTTATACAAACTTGAAAATTGGTCTGGAAAGTAGGTTTTTAACTTTGTTGCTGTAACTTAGACTATTGTCATTATGAGCATTTTTGGCAAGCACAGCAATGTTATGTCTTACGTGTGTATTCAGTGCCTGGATGAATTAGTGGTTTTACAAAGCCATCTGTTACTGATTTATATCCTTTTAGCAGCAGAGAAACCTTCCCATCCTTAGGTAATCTTAATTAATTACCCTGTGGCTAAATTTTGTCTTATTTCTAGTGTCTTACGACACTAGAAACTCTTGTGAGTTTTGTCTTATTTGCTAGCTTGTGCTACCAGCTATAAATTTAATTTTTTTTTTTTTTCATGTAGCTATCCAAACACCCTATTTTTTTTTTCCTCTTGGAAATAAATGAAGGCTTTGTTAGTATCTTTGTAATAACATCCATTATCACATTGCAATTTTTTGTGGTGATTTTCTAAAGTTTTGTCGTGTCCCTTCAAGAGTTGACACCAGCTTAATGCAGCACTTGCAAGAGCCTCCCTAGTATTGTAGGTAGGAGGAAGAACCAAAACCCAACCATATGCTGGCATATTTGTATGCTGTCTTCAGCTCTCACTCCAAGGCCTTTTGGTGGACGGAAAGATGAAGGTCCTCCTTGGTTCACTGCCTTGCATTAAGGGTTTTTGTTGCCAAGTTGGCTGCTCCTCCTGCCCATGCAGTGAGCTCCCCTTTGGCACGTCAAGCAGGAGAGCGGCCAGGTTCATTGCGGCACACGCTGAGCTCTTCTGTTCCTAGATAGCATCTAGTTCAGGTTTTGCTTCAACTGTGCAAATGATATTTTTCCATGTATTTAATGATGAGAGTTTCACCACAACTTCAACAGTACTGCACAATTTCAGCATCCATATACTATTCTATACTCTGAAAGTTGGTGTGTATGTACGTACGTGGTTATTGAAAGGGCAGCAGGGCCCTCTCTGACCCGCAGCTCTGAGGTACAGCAAACTTTGCACACCTAGACTGCTCACCAGTATTTTTAAATCTGTATTTTTAATTGGTACATGGTTTGACTCAACCAACCGTAGAGGGAAAAGGTAATTTCTGGTTACCAGTTAGTCAGCATCCTCTTGGTGACATCTGTAAACGATGTCTATTAAGCACCAGCGTACCCCTGACGCTTCTTAAAATGAAAGTTTTCAGAGTCCAAAGCAAACTTTCTTCCTGTTTTGGCTGCAAAATTCTTCTGCTTAAGTGTAACTTGGAGAGGTGGGACAAGGGGGTCCTGGAAAAAGAGCAGCTGTGGTACACGTGTTGAGCTGTCTGGTGTATCTGCGCAGGATTGTGTTTTCACTTGATGGAAAAGTATTTTGTTTTCTTTCTACTTAAACTCAGTGAGTGAGGGTTTGGTTTTGGTGAGTTGTTTGTGGTTTTTTTATTAATGTGTTTTTAGTGGATGACGGCAGCTGAATGAAATTCATTGTTCCTTCAAAGTGCTTTGGATCTGCACAGAAGCACTGTAGAAAAATGAGAACTATTTTGGATTGTTCTTTTTATCGGTTTAAATGCAGCTTGTAACCTGTGGGAAGTGATGGTATTCCAAATGCGCTCCCTGTGATCATAAAGAAAATGGGCCAGTCCTGTTTGGCTCTGAAAATACATTAATAAGACTGTTACTTTTTTGACAGAGGCGGAAATGGGCAGACAAAGAAGAATTTAGCTCTTATAAGAGCTCAGTTTTATTATTAAGCAAATAATATATTTTAAAATAAGACTGAAAAGCAGATAAAAATAAAACTGCTTTGCTGTTGTCAGGCATAAAAAGCCAGGCTGTGAGCAAAACTGGGAAGTGTTTTCCTTTAGCCTTGATTCCCCAGGAGATGTATCCTGGCCTTGTAATCCCAAGGTGTAAGAAAAAAGGGTGGTATTTACCCAATTTCTCAGAAATGTAACATGTACCTATTTGATGCTGAGGACTGATGTTTATGGTTCCTTGAGTGGAGGAATTTTGGTGAGAATGGCAGCAGCAGCCAGAATTAGCTCTGTGTCCATTCAGGTCTCCAATGTTGGCTTTTAAGGCATTTTGACCTAGATGCCACAGTATTTTTAAGAGAAGTTTGCTAACATTTGTACTGAGGGATTCTGCCGAAGCTCATGGCTCTGTGTGGAGTTAGCCGCAGAGAGTTTTTTGACTTCTTGTGAGTATAAAACCCAGTATTTCTCTGACTTCCTATTACCAAATCCTCTAAAAATAGCGGATTTGTTTGAAGATAAGCTGCTTGTTATAAACAGTGAGTTCTTGACCACCTAGAAACCATCCAGTGGCATCCAGCCATCTTGACCATCCAGTGTCTCACATGAAGCACAGCTAGGGATATTCTTCACTCTTCCAAATGTTTGTCTATCCTCTGTTCAAATAATAGAAAAATAATACAGCTTTACCATTTCTAGCTCTTAGGTGTTGAGGTTAGAGATTAAGAGTAAGAACACCAGATAAAAAAATGCCATTTTTAAAGGTATAGCTTGGAGATTTCCAGAAGACATTATATTAAAATTAATTTCTCGGAAGCCCGTTAGCTTTTTTAGTCTCTTGATACTATGGAAACCCGGTTGCCGGAATGGAGCTATATGAAACACAGTACTTGTGGCTGGTATTTTAGGGGAGAAAATCCGATTTCTTTTAATTGCGGATGTTGCTACAAACCTGCAGAATTACAGGTGAAGGAAAACAGATGAGTTGTTTTAAATGGTGGAGAATTAACTGACAAATTCCTCTGGTTGAGTGCTGCAGCAGAACTAATCTAACAGCTGGAATTTTTCTTTTTTCCTTTTTTTTTTTTTTTCGGGTTGGTATAAGCATCTTGCAAGGAGGAGCAAGACGATAATGTGGACTTGCATATGTGTGTGCCCGGTTCCTTTATTTATTGCCAGTTTTCTTTTTCTTATTCTGAGACTGGCAATCCATTTGTGTGATGCTGGAAAGCCAAATTCACCAGCTAGTTGCGTTGCATGACCCACAAGTCTGTGGTTAACATTGATAATCACATGCTTCATGAGCAGTAACCTTACCTTCTCCTCCTACCCGTTCCTCCTCCCCACCCAAAATTTCCGCTTTCTGAAGAAATAGCTTCATTTGTGGTCTCAAACTATGCAAATCCATCTTTGCTGGAATCTCCACATCTGAAAAAGCAAATGAAACCTCTAGAACTCGACATGTAGTCTATTCATTTCATTTTCTTGGTAGGTTTTCCTGAAAATCATAGTCCTTTAACCTGTACTGTGGAATGGGGTTCCTAAACTGCTGTAGATGTTTCAGAGGGGTTAAATAAATCACTTTGTGTTGGTACACAGAATAGGCTCCCCACTGCTTTTGTGTGGGTGCTAGGAGCTGCAGAAACACTCTTGATTTAGGGAAATTCTGAATGTTAGAATCTGATCTAGCAGAAGCTCTGTCTTCCTTTAATTGTTATTTCTTTCACATTCAATTTCTAGTACGTGTCCTCTGTGGAAGAGTGGTCGTGGGTTCAAATTTAATCCATTAATTACTTAAAAAAAAGTAGGAGAAGGTTTTCCTCCCTATTTCTTTTCTCATCCTGCTATGGCTGTAGAAATAAGAAAAAAATCACAAATTTCTAACCTACCTCTCAGTCCAATTTGGGTTCTTACACAACATTAGGGTATGTATAGATAGTATAGGGGTCTATCTTGTATAATAGAAAATAGAAGTGATCAAAACCAGGATTTCAAGGAATCCCTGCTTTGTTGTGTTCTTCTATATTCAAAGCATTTCCTACAGCTTGTGGCTGTGGGACTCAGCAAATTTATCTAATAAGGAAATTGAAATATACTCTAAATTGATCAGATTAGAAATAACACTTTATATCCTATTGTAACACTGATATGAATCTTTGCAGAGGCTCTTGTATGTAACAATCGAGAATAATAATCCTTTATATCTACTACTTCGTTCTTGCTTCATATATTCTGGCAGTAATTTGGGGAGCTGGATTTCTAGTTCTCCTCATCTTGTACAAACTCCTCTCTTGTTACAGAAACATTATTTCTCTGCGGTGGGAGTTTTGCCTGTCCGTTTTCAAATTAGGAACTTCTGGGTACTTGTCATGGCAAGCAGCAACTTTTCTGTTACGGGCTGCTGATGTGGTTGGACTTGAAGGTCTCTGAAGGCTTTGCTGATCAGAGCACTGAACATTGTCCTTGCAGATACATCAAAGCTTTCATGGAGTTTTTTCAAGAATGGGTAAAGAGGGTGATAGGCTAAAAGTAAGTAGCTAAATGTCTCTTTATTTGTTAATGAAGAAAAAAATTTGAAAGCATTTATGTACATAAAAAAAGTAGTCGTGGAAGAAGTTTATTTGCATCCTGCAACAAAAAGGGCTGATGGTGGGCAAATATTATGGTTCTTTAGATATTCTCTGGAATAAAGAGTTAAGAGAGGATTATGATAGTCCTGGGCAGAATAAGTCATTGCGGAGAGAAACTTTGCCATGAAATATCCATGATTTTCTAGTTCAGAAGTTGCAAAAGAATTGGCATTAAAAATGGCAGAATTTTTATAAGGACTTAGCTTGCACTTGCAGTGATGTCATATAACAAAATGTTGTAACCTGGCATATATTTGATGCCCATCTACATTCTGAAATAGATGAGGAAATGTGTGAAGCTTGTGCTTTGTACTCCCAAACGCAGGTCTACAAGGCAAAGTCCTGCATTAACTATGTTATATTTTCTTTTAAAGAAACATAAGCTGCAAAATCAAAGAATCCTTTTTTAAATTCACAATACAAATCTCTCTAGTATTTTTATTGCAATTCTTTCTGTTAGAATTGTTCTTCTAACAGGCTTCAAACAACTGCTGGTGCTTTTAATGGGATTAACCTGTAGCGTGACTTTTCAGCCCTGGGCAGCTGTTGTTGACAGACTTCTAGGTTGTTAAGGGTGTATTTGGTGTATTTATTTACACTGAAGGTTATTAATGATTTTAACTGTTAACATCTAAGAGAGGATTGTTTTTAAATGACCAGCAAAATATTTACTGCAAACATTTTCTTAAAGTTTCTTGTTTTTTTTATAGCTAAACATGCTTTATTGACTGTGCCTGTTATGGACCCAGCCTTTACAAAAAACATACCGATTGGGAATTGAATTTAAGATGTGTTTTGTCCATGGAGAGATATTTGGGCCTGTAATTATCTGTGCGTTTTTAGAGTCTGAGATATTTGAATAGAAATCAAGTGTACACCTAGCAAATTGGTTGTTCATCAGAGCTAGAAATGATGTAGGCCCCTGTTGTCCAAGAATCAAAGACTAGAATTATTCATCTGCAACTTTTTTTTTCCATTTCTTCTCCCTAAGCCATGCAAATCTCTTCAGAAGCGCTGTTCGGTTCTTTAATCCTTTTAATTCTTTCTTACAGTGCGGGTGCTTGGACTTGTCTGTTGGTTCTCCCAAGGGCGAACTGCTGTGTTCTGTTGTGCTTGTGTAGCAGAGCCATCAAGGTAGTTTTCTCTAGATGAGTCTTGTTCCACCTGTAAAGGTGTTAGAACCTCAGTACTGAGACAAGACGCTTCTCTTTTGGCAGCTCTGAAGTTGAGGAACCTGCCCGTGGCTTTTCTGGTGGCCAGTAATGCAAAATGACCTCCTGCTGCCATTTTAAGACCTGCAATATGATGTCTTTACAAAGTAGTTGGGATAACTTGCAGCATTTTAGAGTTTTGTGAGGCAGAGTTCCAGCTTTGTGTTACTTTTAATTGCCTTCTCCAAGAGTTCACATTTCAGCTGGTTTACTGGAACTGGAAACGTGGGATTCGAAACCTCCCCATGATGGGTAGATTTCTGATGGCTGCATGTGGTGGCTGGATCCTCCAAGAACTATTCAAATGCACCACATCTAGCTATGTTAAATCTTGTAATTTAGGCACTGACTTTGGGTTACTCTTTTTTTCCTTCTTCAAAAGAGGTTGAAATGAAAGCTAGATTCATTTTGTAGAAATTATAGATATATTAATGTTGACTGCACTGGGATGGAAGAGTTGTTTAGACAGGATTTTCCATCTCTGAAAGGGTTACGTAGTTCATAAGTTCTTGTGTTTAGCAGTAGAAAAGAGGATAATGTTTGGAACAAAGAATGTGAGCTGATACAATTATGTTACACTGCTGTAAAACTCATCAAGAAGACCTGTTGCAAATATTGCTGGCTTTCTAACATTATGGAGGAATTTTTAATAAGTGAAATCTGTCCTTCATTTGCATACCAACCTCAATCTAATTGCTAAATTACTATTTAAACAGCCTGCTTCTCTGTTTATTAAAAAAGACTAGATTTTAAGTAATCTTGTATACTGTTTTGCTGCTTTTATTGTACACATGAAAGTTGTTAATCCAATTTAAATGTTCTAATATTTTTTTCCTCAAGACCTTTTGATGTACTCAGGTGTAAAAGCTATATTTTTTTTTCTTTTTTAGTGATGATCTTATATGCAAAAATGATGCTGCTAGGCAATTATCCACCCAGAGAGTTTTCAACACAGTTACTCATGATAAACACCAGATCAGTGTTGGTAGATGCACGACCACATTCAAGTGCTGACTTTCAAATTAGCATGATTGTGCAAATTCACATTTTAGAAAATTCTGTTTATTTATGGGAGAGAAGTATATAAAACCAGATGAAGGAAGATACTAGAATTAAGGTGAACCCATGTGCAAGTTTACCGTTTCTGTGGCTTAGTCAGCAGAACAGAATCTGGAGGGTGCTTTTTGCTCACTTCCACACGGTGAAAGGTTAAATATTTGAGTTTAAACTGTTGTAGAAGCCAGCCTGAGTTTAAACAGCTGATATAGAAGCAGGTGAAGGAAACTTGCACCATCATTCAACCAGTATGATGCATATTCATTCACACGTGGCTATGCTTTGGAAAACTGTGGTTGGGAAAAGAGAGATAATAAACTTTTATCCTCAGCAGTTGCTTCCCAAGTTACGATAGTCTTACTTAGGAAATGTGGGTAACTGCAGTTGAACTACCCAGGGTAGCTGAGATTAAGGTTGTTTAAACATTTGCTAATACAAGGATAGGGTTTAGGGGTTGATTTTTTTTTTTTAATTATTTTTACTAAGGTACAGGGCAGATGCATCTCACAGTCAGCTTGTTCTATCGCTGTATCGCTTAGAGAGCTGTTCAACGTACAGAGATTAAGTTAATGCACAGGAGCAGCTTTGTTTAAAATGTCTGGCTGATAGCTCAAGGGAAAAGAATACGGCCAGAATATTCTTTCCAAAATGATGAATCCAGATTGGATCTTATGCGCTTCTCCAATACCCTGGGTGGGACTATCTTTCACACTTCTGGAAAGCACAGGGTTTATAAAGAAAGAGGCATGTTTGGTTGCCATGAATCACTTTCTGGTCATTTCCAGTGATACTAGCTTTTAAACTTCTAATTCTTGCATTTTTGTACTTCTGATGTCCATTAATTTTTTTTTCATTATTTTTAAATCCCCAGACTTCTTCTGTCATTATCTTATAAAAATCATATTTAAAAATAAATCTTATAATTTTAATCCTAATTTCTGTTAGAAAGCTGTAAAGTAAGGAAAAAAAATCCCTCCGTATCTAGTTCTCAACATTTTATTGAAATCTCGTGATTGTCTTTTGTTAAATCTTGTTTTTGTTGGGCTCTGGCAATTGGGAGCAATATATATAGTACTTAACCTAATGCTAAACTGTGTTCATAGTTTGAGTTGACACTGAGCGTTGGCTCAGTTGGAGGCTTTATATTTTTCAGGCCCACTTGTTAAGTCTGTTAGTGTTATTGCCTAATTTCTCATATTGGCTGGTTTGACCATTGTCTGGCATTTCTGTCCTCAAAAGGTCTTCATGGAAAAATACCAAGGTTTGTTGCTTTTTGATTTGAGGTTGTTTTGGGAGGGTTTTTTTTCCGCCTTCTATTTAAATGTCATCATTTTCTATAGATCAGAAATGGTTTTTTGCCCCCTTCTGCTTTTGATTTCCAGTCCATAGGGTTCTGAACAGAGGAGCACTGCCTTCAATAAAATATGCCCTGTCTGCACAGCAAGTTCTTTTATTGTTCTGTAATACCATCTTTGGAAGAAGTGTCTCTTTTGAATGATTATTTTAATTAGTTTTGATTCAGTTGGTTATTATTCTCTCCTGTGCATACAGGGAACTGTCTTGCAACAAAGTTTACTCGGAAAACTGCCCCATTACAAGTATAGACATTTAAAAAATGACATATCAGGTGGTCCTGACGCTACTTCTTCCAAGCAGAGTAAGATGCTTGGAAGGTTTATCTTCCAAACTGTTGCAAAGCATCGCCCCACCAGGCTCTTCTCGATCTTGGAGGAACTCAGCTCAAACCCCAGCTTTCCTTGTAATTATGCGAAGGTTCCTACCTGTCTAGTATTCTGTATCCTAAGTATAAAATGGGATATTTTGTCTGCACAACCTGCAGAGTTGAGAGTTTGCTTTATGAGGAGTTTGCATGCATCAGCAGGAGCGACTAAAACTTAAGGAAGACTCAATAAACCTGTTACCAAAGGATCCTCCTGGTCTCTGCAAGCCCCGTCTGTTTTTAGCACAAGAAGGGGTTTGATTTTATTTGATGCTTTCAGTATATATAGTCTGTATTTATGAGTTTTTGTAAGATCCAGCAATGTCTTACTCTCTCTACTCATCTTTGATAAGTTAAACTTGGAGTATTGTACTCTGATTTTGAGTAAGTTCCACCAAGTAGCAGATGAACAGCTATCAGAAAGGCAGAGACCAAAAATAGATAAAATGGAATCCCAGCATGCTTTTTTTGCTTTTGTCTGTCTTTTGGCTAAAAAGGAAAAAAAAACCCTTATAAATGTAATCCCAAATTTGAAAGAACTGGCAAGAAAACAAAAAAAACTTCGGGGGAAATTATTACAATTATTATTTTTCCTTCAGTGTACCGAGACATTTTGATCCGATGGTTTAACAGACTGTGATATATTTTGTGATGCAGAATAAGGTTTCCAGATATCAATCTGAGGATCAGCTTTGTATTGGCAAATTATCAGCTTGACTGAATGGCTCTGCTGGGTTTTTAGGATATTAGACGTGGGTGAAGAAAGAAGGGTATACTTAGAACTAGAATTACAGAAACAGATTTAAAACACAGTGTTTACTGAACCTACTCTGTAATGTAGAAAATTCATAGTTCAAGAAAGAATAACAGCAAAGAAAGGCTGCTTGGGACTTTAGTTTAAAAACTCTTTAGTAGGTGAAGCTTTTGAATCGGCCTACGTTGCTAAGAGGCAAAAGTCAAAATATCAAAAGGTGGCTTCATAGACAGTTTCTTAAGGACTCCGAACTTCAGCTGGACTTTAAGCACAGGCCTGATTGTCTCAGGTTAGGGACAAAAATGCTCAGAGGACACTTCAGGCAAGCACACGAGTTGGGCTGGATACACCCAGTCCATGTGTTTCTGCACAAGTGCTAGTAGGAAGCCCATGGCAGTACGTGTTTTGAAAAATTAAACAGATGAGAGTTGTCAGATTTATGGCTGTATGTCAAGGCACTGAACGACTCAAGGATTATCAATAGTAAAATATGTAAGTAAGGTTCGTAACATATTGTTTCTATCTGGAGAACGGCATAAATCCAGCACATCCTAATATGTGGGAAAGCTGGCCAGTCCTTTAAAATGAATTATTATCCAAATTCCTCATTTTTGAAGGTCAAACCTTTGTTTGTGTTTGTAGAATCCATACTCTCCCTTCATCCTCCCATGTCTTGTCAACTTAACGTTCACGCCAGCCATACCATCTGAGTCTTCTCTCAGTTGCCATAGATAACCCTGTAGTTCAAGCAGAGAGATCCAAACCAGTACACCTTAACTCACCATCTAAATTAGGCTTCAGAGCCCAATAGTTTCCAGAGAGAGGGTGCTGAAAAATGAGGAGCCAGCTACTCAGCCCAACTCCCTGTGAGAAATGCTGACATGTTTCCCAGGTGTTCAGGGTTCCTGAAGACCTGCAGTCCAGATCCCTTTTCTCTTGGTGTTACTAATACTAGTGGTAGCATGAGCTGGATGTAGCTGCTTCAGCTACCGTATGTACCCATCTCTTCAGGCTGTTCATGTTTTATGGCAGTTTTGGCAGCCTGCCGGGATTTTTCTGAGTAATGCGAGTGGTGGGGAATAATAATATTAACCCCTTTGTGTCTTAGCAAACCATGAGTAGGATTTGGTGGAGCAGAGTGTGCTTTGTAGACTCCCCTGCTCGCCTTTTCTCCCCCTCTGTGCCCATCAAAATGTACAGATGAGTATGCGTAAGGAAGCCTAAATAGAGAGGTGGATATGAATAAACTTTCTAAGGAGGTGATAGTGTACAAAAGGAAGATGATATAATGATTCTGCTCTTACATTTTTTTTTTTTCCCAGCAATTTGAAATGTGATTCTTTTGTTTTCCCCTGTTCCACTCCACTGCCAAGGTCAAATATGAATGGCAACCACAGTGGTTAACGCTGACAGCCTTTTTCCATTCTTGTCTCTCTTCTAGAAGTGAAAGATTTGTATTAGCAATACAGCACTTGTAGGCTTTTTATTGGGTGAACCAAAACCTGCTTCCTAGCTTCTCCATAGAGTGATTTCCAGGTCATCATAGGACACTAATCCTACCCTGAGAGCTGGTGGCTAGGGATGGTTGAGGTATGGTAGCAGTATTAAAATATTGACAGTGTGGACAGTCTTAAGGATAGGACCACTGTATTTTGATAAAGGCAAGACACAGATAACATGAATCATAGAATGGTTTGGAAGGGACCTTTAAAGGTCAAAAGAATAATAATAGTTATTATTATTATCTGAAAATAATAAGAGTAATCTGAAATTATCAGGGAAATAAACACAGACAAAAATATGCATATGGGCTTGAATGTCCAGAGGAAAAAATCTAGAAGACTGCAAACACATTGATTTTACTAACACTGCTGATGTGCTAATCAACGCTATCACATTATGAAAGTCCTCATCAGAGATTGAGATCTCTACACAGGCCCTGACAATGCTGCCAGAGAATCTTTGCTGCTTTTCTCTGCTTAGGCCAGTGCCACGTCCTTCCATCCAAAAGCCTTCCTCCTCTTGAGCCTTCCTTCCTCACCCTTTTACTGGAAGATGTGAATTTTATGCTTCACCTCTGTTAAGTGTATTTGGTGTGGGGAAGGGTGGGACGTGTTGTTGGCATGCTGCAACGCCACATCTCATGGTGCCTATCAGCCCAGTAGACCTTCACATCCTCAGACTTGTTTATGAGCTTCCCTGGGCTTCCTGCCGAGGAGCAAACAATACCACTTAACCAGCTCTCGAGTCACCACTAATTGAAGCAGCATAATTATCAGATCCTTGGACTCATTCCACATCTGAAATAAAACAGCTGTGTTATAATGTTATGATCAAATTCTTTCCCTGTTATATGACCTAATAAATTAACGGTTGGGAATCAGGCATTTGTGACTCAGTCTGTCACTAAAATATACTAATTCCATCAATGGTCTTTTGGATAAATTTCTCTGAATGAGTGCTGGTTTATTTAGTCTGAGAAGAAGCATGGCTGCTTCGTGGCATCCGTTCTAAGAGGGCTCAGGTAGTGGTCTCTGGTCTACAGAAGAGTAATGAAGAAACTAGAAAATAATGAAATATTTCTGTAAAGAATTGGCTTCCCAGAGGACCGACTGCATCATCAATTTAATGAGAAATGTAGAGCAGCTCCTGAGAGCTCTCAAAATTGTCCTGGGTTACTGCCCAAGGAGGAGCCTGGATATGCTTGATATGGATTGATTGCTCTGGAGAAAGAGTAATACATCATATTGCCGCAACAAGCTTAAGGGTGAAAAATTAAACAATTCCATTCTTGCTAAGCAAAAGAGTAGTATCTTGTTAGCAAAATTATAATTAAACTACAAGCAATAAAACATTATTCCAAAGTCAACTAAACATGACTTCTTTTCAGCTGCTCAAGTATTTTCATTTGCTCTGAGAAATGGAAGTTTAGCGGCCTTCGAAACAGGCTGGCCTGCCTCAGAGACCTTTCAAAACAAAAGATACCTGCCCATTTTTTCCTTTCTTTCATGTTTCTTATCTGTTAGGAATGCAGCCACCGTAAAAGGCAGCATCGTTAAATGGCTTCTAAACAATGCCATTAAGAATTAGGAAGTCTTATTCCAAAACTGGAAATGTGAACATAGAAGAAATAAAAAGAATTTAAATCCTACAGAGTTAAAACTATTCATCAGAATAGATCTTGAGGAATAACTACCTAAAGGCTTAAAATTTGATGATTTTTTTTTCTTCTTCTTTAAAGTGTACCAGAAATAGGAAGGTCTGGCAAAGGTCAGGAGACCCAAGGCATGATGGACGTTTAACAGGGAGCACTTTTGAAAGATAATTGCATAGACTAAAACCTCAGTGTTCTTAGTGGTAGTGTTAACTCTGGAAGAACTTGGGATGCAGCTGCTTCCTCAGGACACTGAAAATAAAGACCAATGGTGTAATTTTGCATTTTGCTTTGGTCTGGCCTGTTGGTCCTTTAACGTAGCTGTGTCCTGAGGTGCAGGCTCCCACCTTCCCCCTTGGGTTAGTGATGCCATCCTCAAGTCATAATTTGGGGGTCTCGATGAAACGTTAAAGAAGTTAAAAACTGTAGGGTCATCCATCAGCTTAACCATCCTAGAAAGGCTCTTGGCTGCAGGCACTACCACAGGAATAGCAGTTTTTACTGTTAGATCAATTTAAGCATAAGCCTACCCTGAGGAGCAATGTCTGGTTTCATAGATACCATAAAAAGATCTCAGAACTGACTGACAAAATGAACAGTTACAAATCATGGGGACAAGGTGATATTCCAAAGGTAACTCAGATATGAAATTTCTGAACAGAAGTTGCTCTGCCATAATAGCAGAGGAATGCGGCATTAAAAAAATGCATCGCTGGTCTTAGGGCTGTAGAAATATCTAGGAAGGTACTGAACTAGGAAGCTTGTTTCCACTGCTGGAGAGCTGGTACTAGTGTCACAAAGGATAGAGTCACTGGAAATGAGGTTAAAAAAAGATAAGCCTCCAAGAGTGAAAATGGCATTTATGAAGGGGAATCAGTAAGCACATGGAAGGTACCTAAATCCATGTCTGATTGCATGAAAATGTATCAGTTTTAGTCAGGACAGAATACCTTCTCACGTGTGTCAGCATTCACTTGGGTAGAGCTACCTACAGTCTGCTTTCCTTCTTTATGTCTTCCAGGCAGGCAGTGTTGGGTCCAGCTCTCACGTGTAGGTGGAAGCTCCAGTCTCACTTCATGCTAGGTGCGAAGATAGCAGTTTCAGTAGGGCTGGTTTGCAGATGGGCTTCAGCAGGTAGTGTTCAGTAGACCTAATGCAGGTGTCTAGCACTGTTTTAGGTGCCCTAAGGTATCCTGGTTAGCTTCTGTCTTTTACTCCAGAAGGTTTTAGATATCCTGGAGGTCCTAGATCTTATCTGCCCGTCATGGTCTGATCTCTGTGATAACAATAGGTAATTAAAATAGCATTAGATACAGATGTTGAGTATGTCACGGGAAAGTGTACAGAGGGCTAACCAGCTGGAAAGCAGCTTCACAGAAAAGGACTTGGGGGTGCTGGTGGCCACCAAGTTGAACATGAACCAGCAGTGTGCCCTTGCATTGAAGAAGGTAAATGATGTCCTGGGCTGCATTAGGCAAAGCATTGCCATCAGGTCAGGGGAGTCTCCTTCTTTGGAGATATTAAAAATCTGGCTTTAGATGGCCCTGCTTGAGCAGGGGGTTGGATCAGATACCTCCAGAGGTCCTGTAGCCTCAGGCTGCCTTTGATTCTAAGGCAACTGAATGGTGGGTGTGAAACTCAAATGGTCAGTCATCTAACATTCAGCTATTTTCATACTCTGTACAAAAATGAAGGCTGGTCACTTTTAATTCTGTTTTCTGTTCTTTAAATGTATTTGTGGCTATATTTCATGGTTTACTTAAATGCATGCATACAAACTGCAAAAAAAAAGTCAGAAATATGACTAAGGAGACCAGTTATTGGTGGACAGAGAGAGTGGCAGTAAATTAAATTCTTCATGTTTTACATCAGGTGGCTCCAACACATGCTGTAGATTCATATTCCTAAGAGAGGGAAACATATTTTTTTATATCCTAATATGGAGAAAGAACAAAATACAACTGCTAATTTGTAAAATATGTCTTTTATATATTGACTAAGGGTATTAAATATTTCTCTTGTCCTATATAATGACAACTTCCACATTTATTTTTTTTTGTGTAACCACTAGAAGAATACTGTGGGGAAAAATTCAACACTGGGAAAAAATATCAGTGCAGTTTTGAAAAGTGTGTGTGAAATCATTTTACTTTCATCTGAAATATAGATCAAAAAAATGTATCAGCAAGGACAGAAAACTTCCCCAATCATTCCCCCCTAAATACCTAAATCTCCTAATCTGCAGGAGTGAGGAAAAAAAGCCCTGAGCAGTCCGTGAGTACAAGATCTCATCTTGACAGAGTATAACAAATCTGTGCCTGTAGTGCTGTTTTACAGCACTACTTGACTTGTAACGCAGCAACTGTCTCCAAGCAACTGTGCAACCAACCGGGAGGTCCGAGCGGGGTGTACAAACCCCAGCAGAGGCAGGAGGAACGCCAGGCAGCTCTGCCAGCGTACACCCCTTGCCACCGAGCCTTCGGGTCATGCTTCCTGCTGGAAAACCAGGCTCCAGCTGCATTGGAGGTGGCTCTTTCCAGCAAGACGCAGCTCTTCCTGCAGGTGGAAAATCGGATTGGGTCATCGCTTGCCCACGTCAGTCTTGTTGCTGAAATAACTCTAACGTATTAATCAATTCAGCTCGCTCGTCTGTACCAGCAGCGCTTGTCAAAACGTTATTTTTTGCAACTAACTGAATCTGAAGCTCTCAAAACCAAAACAATGCCTTGGCAGGCCCAGCTCAAAAGAGCTATTAGTGTGGATTTCATCTAATTAACCGCAATCAATATACATTGCGGAAAGAAAATAGTTTAATAACATTTCTCCCCAGCTGCTTGATCTAAATGCAAAACTAGCAATATATGTATGAAACTTCTTTTAAAAGGTAATAACACAGATTTGTTGTCCTCATCATTCTGATAAAACTCCTCATTTTGTTATTTGTTGCATTAGGGTTCATTTATAACCCACTCCAACTGTTGTATAAGCTGCAGGACCACAGCAGCTCGCTTCTACCAGAGTCACATTTTGAATCCTTTATGGAGGTGAATTATAACCCATGAAATAATTTGCTAGAAAAGCTAGTAACAAAATATACTCTTTCCTTTTTGTGGTATAACTTGTATAATCATTCTTGTGTTTTTTGTTTTGTTTTTGGTAAAAGTGTTTTGTGACAGAACACTGCTGGCAGTTTAGGAGATTAAAAGCTTTGCCCTTTATTTAGGGGGATGAAGAGCTGGAAGGAGGGGAAAGGAAATGAAAGAACTATTCCTAGAATAGGAGCAAACACAAAGTGGTTTGAATTGTACAGCTTTGTTATCAGCATTTTGCCAAAGCTGTTCTGGCAGTAGCACTTCCAGTTCAAGCTGCAGCAGCACATTCCTGGTTGTACCAACCACGAAATGGGGTCAGAAACCTGTCTGCATTGTGCTCCCTACCAGCACCTCGGTTACGGAACGACAGGAGCAACAGCTCGGTTTCTTCTCAGTTCTCTTGTGCAATAGGTTAACAAAATGTCAGGCTAGGTCTGCTTTTTATTTGTTAGTTCGCTGGCTGTTTCTTTCTCCCTACGCTAAATTGGCAGGCTCATGGGTGATGCTGGGAAATAAACTGTAAGGTTTGCCTCGCTTTTCCCTATTTATTCCCTGTTCTGTCTTCTGCCAAAATTCTAAAAAAAAAAAAAAATCCAGTGAATGAGTTCTGTTAATGACCGCACATTAATAGCAGATAACTATACGCTAATTTCATAGATACTTTATTGTTTTGACATCCATTAATGCTATTCAATCCAGAGGTACTGTTTTACTGATTTTAATAGCTCAATCTGAAAAACCTGCGGAAACGTTTTTATATCACAAATTAAATGCCTTCTCCAGCTGTAATTATTTCAAAGAAAGTAAAAGCTTCTAAGTAAGAAAATGTGGCGTATTATGCTGCAGAAACAGATCAATGTGCTGACAGTCCCTCATGAGTACTAGCTTCTGTGATTAGGCTCTTTCAGACCATAATTATTATTATTATTATTCAGTAAAAATGAAGCGGGTCTGAGTTGGAAGTTTAGACAGTGGATTTACACCTCTTAAACGGGAATGATCTTAAGTGTAGTGGCCTGGCACTGCAGTCCTCGGAGGTGTAAGGAGTTTGGGATTAGGTGTGGGTGTTACGGGACAGGCTGATTGGCAGGTAAATGAGCTGTGAAGATGCACAGAGATGCTGCTCTGCTTCAGCTGGAGCAGAAGCTTCCGTACAGGGATAGCGAATGGTGGCACACAGGCTGGGATGCTGTGGGGTCATCTGAAACTACTGGGACTAGACTTTCCCCTAAACTATTTCTGGTTTGCAGTATCTATAGGTTTCATTGCTAAACACTGTCAATTTTCTCATTTTTTGCATCTGGTTTATTTTTATTGGTGACATAAACGGTGCGGTCAGCATTTGGTGCACACTCACTGTGTTACAACTGCCCATGGTACCATCAAATTCATTTTTTTTCCGCTTTACAACAGTCATGAAGTAGCTGAATAGAGCCAGTTACAAGTCAGATTGTGGCTGTAGTAGTTGTGATTGTGGCTGTAGTGCAGGCTGCACTTTGGCTGAGGTCCTTAGAAAGGTTTTTTTTCTGAGTCTGAAATGTTTACATGAATACGGGTAACGTTTTTCTGGCAATAGTACTTCAAGATCTTGTTACCCTGTACTAACCTTTGAAGGATGGATTGATAGTTTGAGATATGTATACGCATTATATATATGTTGCTTTCTGCTTGACAAAGATTAGAGCTGCATCCCACCCATGCCTTGATTAGATCTCCATCCTGAGAATATGAGCGATATATATATATTCTCTTTCTGTGAATATAGATTAAGCTTCTGGTTTTTTCCTTTCCTTCATCTAGAACATTTTTCTGTGTTTTCAGGGGAAAAGAGGCAGTTCATTCTCATTAGCTCAAGGTAGCAGCAGGAGAGAGAAAGATGCTGGCTCCTGAGAAAGTCTGAGGTCCGAGGTGGCCCAAACCTCTCCGTGAGGTTGCTAAGGGATCAGCAGAGCTTTGTGGGGCATGTCAGGCTTGGGGCCGGTGCTGCAGACAGCAGCAAGGCAGCTCAAGCATGAGCCTCTCCTGCTCTTCTGCTTCCCGTGGAGAGAAATGTAAAATATGCTGGCAATCTGTAACTCTCTGGCCCACTCCTTTCCTTCTTCTCTGCCTCCCGTTCCACCCCCACATTGGGACTTTTAATAAATCTATCAACAGAGAAATGAATGTCCTAGAAGTGAAAGGCTGAGAGAGTTGGGCTTGTTCAGCCTGGAGAAGAGAAGGCTCCAGGGAGAACTTCTGGTGGCCTTTCAGTCTTAAAGGGGCCTGTAGGAAAGGTGGGGACAGACGTTTTAGCAGGGCCTCTGTGACAGGACAAGGGGTAATAGTTTGAAACTAAAAGAGGGGATATGCAGACTAGATGCAAGGCAGAAATGTTTTATGATAAGGGTGGTGAGCCCCTGTCCCAGGTTGCCCAGAGAGGTTTGATGCCCCATCCCTGGCACCACTGCAGGTGAGGTTGGCTGGGGCTCTGAGCAACCTGCTCTAGTTGCAGATGTCCCTGCTCAGTGCAAGGGGGTTGGACTAGATGACCTCGAAAGGTCCCTTCTAACCCCAACTATTCTGTTTTGCATAGATATTAGTGACTAGAATTAATCTGGAATTGTTTGTATTAAGTCATTTAGTTTGACTACTCTGCCATCTTTTTACCAGTTTTCTACTATAAGCTGCTAAGATACAGGTTCTCTTCCCACGTTATAAATAAAAAAAAAAAAAAGTTGTCCCATTAATTAAGCTTCTCATTGTACAAAAATTAATGATACAAGTAACTCATTTTGAAGTTTATTTGCATGTGCATGCTTAGGCTGCTTCTGTCTTTTCACACAAAAAAAAAGATTAAAATTAGATACATCTTGAACTTGTTAAGAGGCTTTTCTTGTATATTTTTTCAGGGAAAAGAAATTGAGGAAGGAAAAAAGATGATGCCATTCACTGCATATTTAGCTTGGTAGACTTGCCAATATTATTATTACAGAACTCTGAGGTTTGTTGGTTGTTTTTGACCTGTAGTATTAATGGGGTTTGGCATGAAAGGATACGTATTTCTGTTTGTGTATGTGGTCAGCAGAATAGTCATTTTTTAGAGGAACCATACAAGCAGGTAGTACTAATGCCACGCATCATAACAATGACTTTCTATATTTACCCTGTATGACTTCTTGTGAGAGAAAATAGAAGTTACTTAATAGAAGCTACGTTTTTTTATATGCCTGTTTGAGGAGGCAAAGTTCACACAGGTTTAATGTAGTTTACAAATTTTGGAAGTTTTACATTATCAAAATACATCTGGACATTTTTAATCTCTTGTTTAACTGCAGCTAAAGTGGAAACTGCTAAAAATAAGGTCGCAAGAGGCCCATAACCATCAAAGAATTAAGAGGATTATGGTGTACTGAGTGTGGTATCTTTGACCAAAATGTAATTGTAGCCTGAAATGAAAGGCAAACTAACGCATATGAAAAATGTTCTTAACTCCTTTATAAGCTCTTAGATATCTAACTTATACATAAGTCCCTTATAAACTCTAAAATAAGTTTGTACTTAATGAGCAACTGGGATTTATTCATAGTTTTATATGTGCAGTGTGTTGCTTAGTATCTAGTATCTTAGTTTTAAGAAAATTTACCTCCCACACTTGGAACATCTCTGTGAATGTTGCACCTTTTGCTTTGCATTTCAGCTTGGCATCATATAAATGTGACAGGAACCATGTCGTTTGTCTTCTCTGTTCCACCTCCCCACCACCACCACTGCCCCAAAATATTGTCAGCTGACTTGGTGAGGCTGCCTGAGATCTTTCCATACATCTTTTCTAGAAGTCCCTTATAGACACAGTGCTTGGTCATATTGACTGTGAAGAGATTGAAGATGCCATAGTTTTTAAGAGGGTTATTCTATGATTTGAATGTCTCATTGGCAAAGCAGTTGTTAGGTATTATTGTATATCAAAAGCTGTGTAATGTTTGTGTCTGTATCTTCTATGCCTGATAGGTGAGATTTGCTTTTTCTATGCTGATAAGCATTATTTTTATTTTCTTCCTTCAAGCTGAATGCAGCCCAGGATTAATGCAGACTTTATTCCTAAGCCTTGTCCATACTTGTTTGCCTCGACTTCTCTTGTTTATTCAGGCAACATCCATCATAGTAGTATGAAGTAAACTCAGATAAATTTTATTTGGATGAGCTTTTACTTTCTTTTGGTTCTGCTAATCTGATCAAATGACTGTATTTTTAAATATCCAGAGGTTTTATTTCATTCTCCTGATTGGTAGTGCTAATAATAATTTTAGTTGTATCGTACAACTGATTATTCTAGTCAAAAGGACTCCATGTGGTTATGACATTATGTATAGTTATTAGTGAGGTGAAGAGAAATAGCGAAGTTAAACAAAAGTCTGATTCAACTAATTCTTTTTCCCCCCTCAAAAGTAGCAAATTTTGTTAGATTTGAGAATGCATGAGGAAAAAAAGCCTTTATAGAGAGAGAGACTTTTCCAGCTGCTTCACCTGATCTTCCAAGTCTCAAACAATCAACTTCTGCCTCTAGTTGTTGGGAATAGTGTAAGATTTTTTAAAATCTGTGATCATACAGCTGCCACAGACTGCAGGCATTTCAAATTCTACCTGACCTGTTTGTTTGGGGTTTTTTTCCCCAAATAAATATATTGCTGAGATTCACACGCCTATAATTTTCAGTTTTCGATTGTGCTGGGTTAAATTTCCCTGTTTAAAGCCGCAATGCGATTTCCAGCCTCCTTGTTATACCGACTGATTTTTTGAAACAGCAAAAAAATATTCTGTTTGATTAGCCTGTAACTCCTGTATTAAACTTTTTTTTTATAGAGCGGATGTGCTTTTTTTAAAAAGCACATAAAAACTCTCTTACCAATAGATCCCAAGTTTTGAATTAACTGTTTCCTTCTTTCTTAATGCCAGTAAGGTGGGCAAATAATCTACTTTTCGAGTTTCCATTGCCAAATCAAAACCGCTGCATCCAATGACACAAACCATGGAATCAGCACAAAGTTGATTCTGTGACTCAAATTTTTTACAACATTTTTCAATGACCTAATTGGTACTGGCAGCGTGTGGAGAAGGGGGTACAAAGTTCAGGGAGAAGCATAAAGCTGACAAAATCTCAAATCATGTGTACATGGCTGTGAGTGCAGCCATGTGTCCTCAGAGACCATGGTCATTGTCCCACTGTGTGGTGGCCAGAGCATGCACCAGTGGCAGGGACCTTTGAACCACAGCCCTCAGTGTCAAGGGCTGTGGCTATAAATCACTTGGGTGCATAAATCATACCTAAGACTTGCATGAGCTGCTTCTGTTTGCTAGTACCTGCTTCAGACCCCGTTCAACTGCTGCCTAGTCTGTGGATATTTGGAGTTTCCAAGTATCACCTTGACCACCAAACAGCCATATACCTCTGGAAGTGTGTATGATGGCCAAGCCTTGCAGTCTGTGAAGTCAGGTGCATAACCCATTCCTGACCTTCATCTGGGTCAACAAACCAGTATTCTGCTTGGGTTGCCTCAATAATTTGATTTTCTGTGAGTGCAGAAGCATGCCATTATATTTTGTTTCCATAGCAGACCACTATCTTATGCAGTAAGCCTTTTTCTTTGGTTGTAGGGATGCCTGTGATCCCATAACTGCCCTGTTTTAATGCTTTTTTCATTAGGATTCACTGAGATGATGACAGGGAGCAAAATGAGCTCTCTTCAAAATGTGACTCAAATAGTATTCTATATTGGATTAAAGTGAAAATCTTGCTTTTATTGAAGAATACTCTCTGACTTGCTTCTATGCCAAGAGCTAATCATAGAATCATAGAGTGGGTTGGCTTAGAAGGGACCTTAAAGATCATCTAGTTCCAACCCCTTGCTGTGGGCAGGGTAACCTTCCACTAGACCAGGTTGCTCCAAGTCCCATCCAACCTAGTCTTTAACACATCCAGTGTTGGGGCTTCTACAGCCTCCCTGGACAACTTGTTCTAGTGACTTACCGCCCTCATACCAAAAAAGTTCTTCCTAATTCCTTCTAATGCTCACACATCAGAGTGCTCAACCCCCCCAGAAGTGGAAGTACCTCTGCTTGGCCAAGTGCAAGGTGTTGGACACACTCTTCTCTTGAGCCTTTCCTGTTCTCCGGGGTAACGTGCTGGAGCATGGATGTCATGTTGGTGTCTAATTTTTCCTGGGTGTGTATGCTTAGAATACGTATGTGGTGGCTTTTCCTGGGAGTGGTAAAAGGAAAAACCTAAAAATGTTCAGTGAGGCTTAACGCTGCAGTGCCTAAACTGTTTATGGCTATTGGCTAGAAGTTGTAAAGCTTGACAGACCATTGTTTCTTGTTCATACATGGAGCTACTACTCTGCTCTGTTAGAACAAGGAGGGAAAGAAGGCTCAACAGTCCAGCAATGTGTCTGTCAGGTTCTTCTCACACTAGAAGTCCAGGTGTCAGGAGAGATCTGTGATCCCTATTCTTGCCCTTGGACCTCTTTTTGCTTTCCTCAGTGAGGTTTGCCAGTAGGTTGTCCAGTGTTTGCTGTCCTTTACAGACGGAGTAAGTTTTTGGTGATTCTTATGTGGTTTGGGGTTTTTTTTTGTGATTTTTGCCTAACTGTAGTGGCAACCCAGATGCTCTGGCTGTTTTCCAGATTAGCTTACTGATAATACTTGAAATGCGATAATGCAAGAATTCTCTCTAGTTCATTGTTCAACAAGAGAGTTCTTTCTAGACTTTAAATCTGCTGAATTGATGGTTCTCTTTCTAAATTTGTTGCCAAAGTAATTAACCCTGGGATGTAATCCTGCTGCCAAATCAAATCAGTTTTTTTCCAGGAATTATTTCTAAAAGACAGTAATTCCTGCCAGTATACACCAAGGTCTTCAAGAGAACTCCGAAAGAAAGTTTAGAGGTGTGCCAGTTTCCTTCTTTCAGGCTCAGTGGAAGAAGCAATTCAGTTTTTTTACCTGGTAAAGATGTCTCCAGGCAATCGTGGTAATAGACTGTGTAACAGCAAAGGTGTAGTGTGGGAACACAGCTCTTGTTTGATGGAAATCTGAGAAGGTCCCACCCCACCGCTCAGCAAGTCACTGATCTAGTATTTCTTAGAAAAGAAAATGAATATGAAGGAATAAATACAGATTATTATGATTTTTTTTTTTTCCCCAGAAGGTTCATAGCTCAGCTCTGAAGTCAAAACAACGAAGGGCTGGCACACTGCCAGCAGGCCACCAAGGGGGCAAGATGAAAAGGCAGGAGGTCAGTGGGGCCAGAGTGTCTTGAGACAGCTATTGGTGGGTCCTGTTTAGGTTTTTCTCTGGTTAAGTAGATTAAAATATCATTTTGCACAATTGTGGCACAGTCGGGGAGTTCTGAGTAAGGAAACTACCGGCTGTTTGTTTCTACTGTGCTCCCAGGAAATGCAGCTTACCTCTTTTCTTTTGTAAATAAGCAAGATCATAGCAAATTATTCCAAATAGCATAGCTGACGTATCATAGATATATTAACATGAATATCGTTCAAAGGCCCTAAATCCTGGCAAACTGCTTCAACTGGAGGATAGTGTTTAGGCAGCCCATGGCACTAAAGGGAAGGTGTCTTGAGACTTCTCAACAGTGCTGCTGGCCTCGGTAGGCACAAGTTTTTCCATAGTTCTAAAGTGTAGGTAGTTCACACCAGGCCTGGGAATGTTATAAAAAATATAACACTAGGGCTATGTTTTTTTCATACTTAGAAAAACCCCAAAGCACAAACACTTCTGTTTCCCTAGAATAAAAATGCAAAGTGCTGCTGACTACTTGGAAGAATTCTCTCTGAACTCATTATTTTGTCTTTTTTTTTTTAATTAATACTTTTTAAAATCACAGCAGTCGAATAATGTGTTACAATCCACAATAGTTTTCAGACCTTTCTATTTCTGTGGAACTTAGAAAAAAAGAAAGTCCGTTTTCTCTAGTTTTCTTTTTTTTTCCTCTTCTCAGAAGATAATACTTTTGCAGAGGAGCAAGATGGCATTTCAAAGCGAATTTTCTGCTTATATTGCAACATGCAGCAAAACTGCTAAAGGTGTAATTTTTTAAATCATGTGTGCCTTTGAGAAGGACACCAACACTGTATCATTGTCCTCCAAAACAGGAAAAAAGAGAGAAGTAAGATCCAATTGCTCAGTTACCTTTTTGCTACTCTTTTTGCTCTTGCTTGGCAAACAAATTTGTAGTCTCTCCGACTGTGTGTGGCTTGAGATCACTTAAAGAATAGGTAGCTGAAATGTCAGCTCATGCTGACATTTGCGCTTAGGAGAAGTCTCATGCATCCCTCTGATGTTGATCTTACTCGTAGCAACTAAGGAAAGTAAAATCTTCAGGTTCAGTTCAGGTTCTCAAACTAGTCCTGAATTCTCTTTCTGGTTCTGATACTGCAAAGGGGTTGAGCCTTGTTGAATTTTAATCATGTATGTTCTCAAATGGCTTAAGTAAAAGATTTGGAATCCAGAGACTTTGTTTCTTTTTTTTTTTCTGGATGTTCTTTGTCCAAGGATGCAAGGAATAAGTCACTGGAGGTCGTCATTGTACAGGTAGGACAAGTTGGGACCTTGTTAGAAGTAGCGCAGGTTTAAGTGAACACATGGTGGGACAGCACTGAGAAGATGTACTGGCTCTGGAATCTGGAAACAGTATGGTTGTCAAGGCTAATACTCTGCAGGCTACTCTTTTGGTAGTGGTGGTGGTTTTAAAATCCACTTATCCACATCATACAAGGCCTCAGATCACTATAGAGGCCAGAATGACAAACAAACGTGGAAGAAGGGACAGAAAACAAGTCCACTGGTGAGTCTTAGACCTGGTTTATATGGAACTTCTGGGTCACTAAGCCACTCCAGGCTGAGAGTGCTGGGAGAGTGCATGAGGGAAGACCTGGGCACGTGTGCTGATTCTCAGAGTCTTTTACTTAAGATGCTGCATGAGTGAGTTACTGGATGCTCTTCAAAAGAGGGCTAGGTGGGATGGGCTGGTGGCTTGGCTTTTTGTGGTGATTCCTATAAATCTTCTAGCTCATTTTTAGCTCAAAGAGGTAGACCACCGTCTACAGAGAGATGCTGACTTAACTTGAGGTTTTTGAACACTTTCATTTTTCTAACCCCAAGCTGGGATACTTTGTTATTTTTGCAGATGTTTTTACTCTATTAATTTATGTAACATGGCAGCTGTTTAGATCTGTATTGGTAAATTAAAGTTTTTAGGTCCATTTCAGAGGGCTGGCAGTGGCTTTCCAGAACACCCGTATGACTTTGAATCAAACTTAAACAGAGGATTTCAGCATTTTACGTGGCCGCAATTGCTGTGCCATACAGAAACGTACAAAACTATTAATTTTTTCTTTCCTACCCTTCTTGGTCTCCTAATTTATCAACCCGGACTGTAACTCCTTTATGATTATGTATCTACGGTGCATAAGCATATAAAAATGAAGTTGTTAAAAGAACACAAAGGCTACTCTTTACTACATACAGATATGAAGAGCGTAATTAAGTAGGTGGTTAAGGAAATCTCGTTTGTAGCTTGTTTCTATAAATATTATTGTGAGCTGCCATCTATGCCTTGAATGAGAGTTATTCTTAAAGATGTTGACTTCTATTGAGTGACACATCAAAACCACATTATTTAACTTTGGGATTTAATGTGACTTTTTCTATCCACATCCAATACATAACATAAAAAATAACTTCCCACATTTAGTGTGAATCAAGTTATTTCACTGGGTACTGGCATCCTGAGGAACTGAAAGAAGTAGAAATCAAAGGTGTCACCCTTAAAAACTTACAAACGTAAAAGCAGTTTTAAATTGTGATTTTTGTAGCTGTTAGCCCCTGATTTTGACATTATTTCAGATTGTCTTTATTTAAGGAATAACAGCCCTTCAAAATATGTCACATTTAAAACCTAGGTGACAAAAGAGTTTCTATTTCTAGGAAAAAATAAATTATACATTTTTTACGTTTCTCTGCACCAAAAAAGTAATAATATAATGTTAAACCCTGTATGTCACATGCTGTGATTTGGGGGTAGCTCATTTGTTTTCACTGCCTTGTTTGGCAGGGGAAGGAAAAGTCTTTTGAATTCTATTTTTAACATTAGAATCGTATTGTAATTCTTGCATTTAATTCACTGCCTGGTGGGAAGAACATTGAAGTTTTCTCCCATCATTGTAGTATACCAAGCTTTTAAATGCATTTCTTCTGTGCTTTCCTGCCTGGAGACGCTTTACAAGATGAGGATGGATTGATAGATAGATAGACAGACAGACCAATTGATTGATTGATTTCTGTGTATATTTATATAGATATATTCATATATATGCGTGTATATATATCAGACAAAGCAACAAATTTTCTAGACAAAGGAAGCTGCAGGGTTTATATCCTTCTAGCATTGTAGGAAGGCGTTTTTGCTTTTCGTTTATGGTGTGACAGCATCCCTATCTTCAGGATGTCAAGTTATCAAGAGAGAATGTACACGCTTTTTGAGACAGCTGGTAGAATCTAATAGTGTTTGAGGACTAAAAATCTGAGCCTGTTTAACCATCTTCTCAGTTTATTTCTATTACCATTTACAGGATGTAAATGGCTTTTAAGCATTCTGATATTGATGGTAATTTGTGCTCTATTTTACAGTTAAGAAGGTCATTACTGTGTTTTTCTCCTCACCAGTTTTACCCATGACTGAGACTATTCTAAACAGAAATGGTCATTGAATGTTTTATTTTTCCAATTCTTTATAGAGATCATAGTGTTTAAAATTATGGCCCAGTTGCCTTTCTAACCTAACCATATGTCCATTGAAGAGTTGCACGTGTTTGGCAAATTTAGGTGACTTTGTTTCTAAGCAAGTCTTCACAGCAGTTAATCGATAGTAGAATCTTAAATGTATTAAATATAAGGAGATACAGATACTAACCAAAATCATTGATAGTAGCTAGATGGGGATGAAAAGAACTGACCCTGTGAACCTACCTATTAAATTTTTTGCTGGAGATCTGCATGTGCAGCTCAGCAAAGTGGGAAGACACTTAGAATGTTACCAGTTTGGAGGAGTAGGAAGGTATCTAGTGGAGGTGGTTATAGACTGCACATATTTTAGCTATAGCAACATAGATTTTTCTTCCTTTACTCCTACTTCTAGTATTTTCTAAATACTCTCTAAATAAATGTCCATGCAGCAGTGAACCTTTATTCAATAACTGAACATAAATGAAGAAATTAATAGTAACTTAATGTACAAATACC